>SJXQ01004611.1:201448-224477 GCA_006408695.1 Aepyceros melampus | reverse complement strand
AGATGAGGCCTCCCTCCCTCCGGAGTGACGGCTGAGCTGGGCCGAGCGCTCCGGGACGGACACCCGACGCCCGAGGCGCTGCCCTCCGAGGGACGATGCTACAGCCCCAAGCGGTCTGCTCTTCGCAGGACGTTTTTCTGGAAAGCCTCCGGTCCCGAAAGGGAGCCGCTTAGACAGACGGCTCTTGTTGGGTGGTTTTGTGTGTGTGTGTTTCTTGTCCTCTTTAACCTTCTGCTTCTGACTCCTCCTGGCGGCGTCTCTCACTCACCCCGGAGCTTGCTTTCAACCCCGGTCATTCGTGGAGTTGGGGCTCCCCTTCCTGCTCCGGCCAGTGGGAGAGCCGGCCGCCCCCTCTAGTGAGGGCCCCCAGGCCCGGCCGCCCTCATTCCTGATCCCCGGGGAGAGGATGCGCCGGCGAGCAGCAACTGGATCAGAAGTGCCCGCTGCTCAGACATCACAGCCGCGCTCAAAGAGCCAGGTAGTTGCAGAAAGAACAGACCCAGCACAGAAGTGCTCGCTGTCCGGGGGCGGGACCAGCTCCGCCAACAAGGTCAATGGGGAAGGGAGAAAAAAAAATTTTTTTAAGGAATGGCCCAGGAAAAGAAAAGAAAAACCTCAAAAAGGGGGCCGAGGACTCAGAGTGGGGCCTGCCGCTTGGTTCCTGGCATATTTTCCTCGATGCCTTCCCAGGAAGCACGATTTCTACCAGACTTCAATGCGCTGGAAAAGTGTGTGCAACCGGTGAGAAGGAGGCTCAGGCGCTGTGAGTCACCGTCCTCGGCTCCGTGTGTGTTTGCTTTCAACGCCGGCTTCCTGCGGGACCACATGAATGGGGCCTTTCTGGTTCTTTGGCCTCTGCTGGGGCGGAGCGGGCTGGGGGCGCCCGGCCAGCCCGTTTCAAGGAAGCCGCTGAGAGAGGACCAGGCGGACCTGCGCTGCCTGGGCCGCGACGTCGAAGAAAACCAGCCGGGTTTAGCTAGTGCTAACCCCCAGGGCTTTGGGCAATTTCCTTAAGCACGCTGCGCCGCGGCGTCCTTACCTACAAAACGGGGATAAAGTCAGCTCCTTTGCAAAAGTGTTCCGACAATGACGACGCTCAGCCTGCTCCTCAAAGGGGCTCCCAAAGTCGTTTTCACACTTCTTTCCCCCTGTGATTATTTATCACTGATAATAGGAATGTTAAATCGATCCTCTCAATTCTTGGGCCTCTGAGCTAATGGAATGGGCTCTTCTGAGTCCGCTTCCCAGGTTCTTCGTGGGATAGACAGCCTTAGGTCTCAGGTGTGCCGCTGAATTCTGCTTTCTCGCTGTGAGGATTGTCTGTGGCAAATATTTCAATGTGACTTCCTCTTTAAAGAGTTTTTTCTTGTTGGTTGTTTTTTCTTGTGTGCCACTTTTAAAGTCTTTATTGAATTTGTTACAATATCGCTTCTGTTTCATGGAGCGTTTTCTGGTATGTGGGGTCTTAGGTCCCCGACCAGGGATCGAACCTGCAGCCCCTGCGTCGGAAAGTGGAGACGTAACCACTGAACCCCCAGGGAAGCCCCTCACCTGGCTTCCTCTTGCCACCCAGAGAACTTTAGAACCATCCCTCTGTAGCTTCCCTTCTTCGTTCATGCTTTACATAATGCAACTCATCTGAACATCGCCCTAACAAAAATGCTGGCAAGACGGGGCTGCCCTGGTTTCCTGAGCATCTGCTGTGCACCAGCGCTGGGCTAGCCCCTTCTACGCTTTCACCCTGTTTAGGATTTAACCCTCAGCAGCATTCCTGGCCTGTTCTCCCCACCCACACCCTGCTCTTTTATTTAGGGTATTTATTTCCTCCAAACACACCACCCAACTTACTTAATGTAGTTATTGGTTGTTCAGCGTCGGTTGTCCCCTCCCCACCCCACCCCCAATCAGAATGTAAGGTCACCACACAGGGAACAGACTTGTGGTTGCCAAGAGGGAGGGGGTCAGGAGAGAGGAGGCGGGGACTGAGAGTTTGGGATCAGCAGATGGAGCTTTAATCTACAGGATGGAAGAGCAACAAGTCCTGCTGTGTAGTACAGGGAACTAAATATATATATCCAGTATCCTGGGATACACCATCAAGGGAAAGGATGCTTTTAAAAGAATGCAATATATGGCTAACTGAGTCACTTTGCTGTACAGCAGAAACTAACACAACATTGTAATCGACCGTGTGGTGGTGGGTTGTCACTGAGCCGTGTCCAACTCACTGCGACCCCGTGGACTGCAGCCCCCAGGCTCCTCTGTCCATGGGGTTCTCCAGGCAAGAACACTGGAGTGGGTTGCCATTTCCTCCTCCGGGGGATCTTTCTGACCCAGGGATCAAACCCAGGTCTCTAGCATTGCAGGCAGTTTCTTTGACATCCAAGCCACCAGGGAAGCCCTTATACTTTAATAAAAATGAATAAATATACTTCATTGTACAGCAGAAACTAACACAATATTGTAACACAATTATACCCCAACCAATCAATAGATAAATAAATAAGCTAAAAGAATGTGAGTCCACGAGGGTGGGCCATTTTTTCGAAGGCAGCTTTAAGTTTAGAAGCATGTTAGATTCACAGTGAAGCTGCAGAGCTTGTAGCAAGAGGCCCTGCACGCCCAGACCCGGTGTCTCCTAATGGAACTTCTTTCCTAGCTGTGCATTTCTGCTGCAACTAAGGAAACAGTGGGAGAAGGCAATGGCAACCCACGCCAGCGTTCTTGCCTGGAGAATCCCAGGGACGGTGGAGCCTGGCGGGCTGCTGTCCATGGGGTCGCACAGAGTCGGACACAACTGAAGCGACTTAGCATTAGCAAGGAAACAGTACTTTGCTGTTAACGAAACTGCAGATTTTATCCAGATTTCACTAATTTCTCCAAACGTCTGGCCTCTGTTCCAGGGATCCATCCAGGGTCCCATGTTGCATTTAGCCGTGAGGCATCCTTTCTCGGACTTTCCCTGGTCTCGGTGATCTTGACCGTTCTGGGGTGTGCTGGTCCCTCCGTGTGGGTTCACCTGACGTTCCTCTCTTGGTGAGATGGGCGTGATGGCTTTTGGGAGGAAGATCATGTGGGTAAAGTGCGGCCATACCGAAGGCTGCACCATCGGCACAAGCTGGCACGGGTGAGGCTGGCCTTGGGCCCTGGCCGGAGGAGAGCTTGCCAGGCATTGCTACCATACAGTTCCATTTTCTTCTCTGTCCTCATAGTCTAGTCGTTGGAATAGGTCCCTAAACATAGCTGTTAGGGGTCACATATGTTCTCCCAAAAGTTCTGTGCTGAGGCCCTAACCTATAGTACTTCAGCATATAACTGTATTTGGAGATAAGGTCTTTAAAGAGTCGATTTAGTTAAAATCAAGTCTTTGGGGTGGGCCTTAATCTCATAAAACTGGTGTCCTTGCACACAGAGGACATTTGGACGTGACACACATGTGCACACAGAGAAAAGAGCAAGTGAAGACACAGCCAGAGGCGGGAAGAGGGGTCCCAGGAGAAACCAAACCTGGATCTTGGGCTTCCAGCCTCCAGAGGTGCCAGCTCCCCTCATAGCTCAATCGGCAAAGAACCTGCCTGCAATGCAGGAGACCTGGGCTTTATCCCTGGGTGGGGAAGATCCCCTGCAGAAGGGAATAGCAACCCACTCCAGTGTTCTTGCCTGGAGAATCCCATGGGCAGAGGAGCCTGGCAGGCTACAGTCCACAGGATTGCAAAGAGGCAGACACAACTAATGCACCTTAGCACCCATGCACGCAAGTCCCTCGGTCTGTGGCGTCCTGTCACGGCAGTTGCAGAAAATGAGCATAACAGCCTCCACCCTCTGATGTACATGGAAGCTGCTGCTAAGTCACTTCAGTCGTGTCTGACTCTGTGCGATCCCATAGACGGCAGCGCACCAGGCTCCCCCATCTCTGGGATTCTCCAGGCAAGAACACTGTAGTGGGTTGGCATTTCCTTCTCCAATGCATGAAAGTAAGTGAAAGTGAAGTCGCTCAGTCTTGTCCAACTCTTAGCGACCCCACGGACTGCAGCCTACCAGGCCCCTCCAACCTTGAGATTTTCCAGGCAAGAGTACTGGAGTGGGGTGCCATTGCCTTCTCCAGTACATGGAAGTCCAGTTCAGTTCAATCGCTCAGTTGTGTCCGACTCTTTGCGACCCTGTGAATTGCAGCATGCCAGGCCTCCCTGTCCATCACCATCTCCTGGAGTTCACTCAGACTCACGTTCATCGAGTCCGTGATGCCATCCAGCCATCTCATCCTCGGTCGTCCCCTTCTCCTCCTGCCCCTAATCCCTCCCAGCATCAGAGTCTTTTCCAATGAGTCAACTCTTCGCATGAGGTGGCCAAAGTACTGGTTTCAGCTTTAGCATCATTCCTTCCAAAGAAATCCCAGGGCCAATCTCCTTCAGAATGGACTGGTTGGATCTCCTTGCAGTCCAAGGGACTCTCAAGAGTCTTCTCCAACACCACAGTTCAAAAGCATCAGCTCTCAGCTTTCTTCACAGTCCAACTCTCATATCCATACATGACCACAGGAAAAACCATAGCCTTGACTAGACGGACCTTAGTCGGCAAAGTGATGTCTCTGCTTTTGAATATGCTATCTAGGTTGGTCATAACTTTTCTTCCCTGGAGTAAGCGTCTTTTAATTTCATGGCTGCAGTCACCATCTGCAGTGATTTTGGAGCCCCCAAAAAATAAGTCTGACACTGTTTCCACTGTTTCCCCATCTATTTCCCATGAAGTGATGGGACCAGATGCCATGATCTTCGTTTTCTGAATGTTGCGCTTTAAGCCAACTTTTTAACTCTCCACTTTCACTTTCATCAAGAGGCTTTTTAGTTCCTCTTCACTTTCTGCCATAAGGGTGGTGTCATCTGCATATCTAAGGTTATTGATGTTTCTCCTGGCAATCTTGATTCCAGCTTGTGTTTCTTCCAGTCCAGCATTTCTCATGATGTACTCTGCATAGAAGTTAAATAAGCAGGGTGACAATATACAGCCTTGACGTACTCCTTTTCCTATTTGGAACCAGTCTGTTGTTCCATGTCCAGTTCTAACTGTTGCTTCCTGACCTGCATACAGATTTCTCAAGAGGCAGGTCAGGTGGTCTGGTATTCCCATCTCTTTCAGAATTTTCCACAGTTTACTGTGATCCACACAGTCAAAGGCTTTGGCATAGTCAATAAAGCAGAAATAGATGTTTTTCTGGAACTCTCTTGCTTTTTCCATGATCCAGCGGATGTTGGCAATTTGATCTCTCGTTCCTCTGCCTTTTCTAAAACCAGCTTGAACATCAGGGAGTTCACGGTTCACGTATTGCTGAAGTCTGGCTTGGAGAATTTTGAGCATTACTTTACTAGCATGTGAGATGAGTGCAATTGTGCGGTAGTTTGAGCATTCTTTGGCATTGCCTTTCTTTGGGATTGGAATGAAAATTGACCTTTTCCAGTCCTGTGGCCACTGCTGAGTTTTCCAGATTTGTTGGCATATTGAGTGCAGCACTTTCACAGCATCATCTTTCAGGATTTGAAACAGCTCCACTGGAATTCCACCACCTCCACTAGCTTTGTTCGTAGTGATGCTTTCTAAGGCCCACTTGACTTCACATTCCAAGATGTCTGGCTCTAGATTAGTCATCACATCATCAAGATTATCTGGGTCGTGAACATCTTTTTTGTACAGCTCTTCCGTGTATTCTTGCCACCTCTTCTTAATATCTTCTGCTTCTGTTAGACTCTTACATGGAAGAGTCATGTGCAAATTCCAAAAAAGTTCTTCAAGAGAGAGGATGTGCCTTTCCCTTTGTCTTTTCAGCTCTCTGCCGGCTGAAGGTGGATGTGATGGAAGAAACTCAGCAGCCATTTTAACCATGAGGTAAAACTACCTGTTGAGGATGGTGAACAATAAAACAATGAGACTTGACTATCTTAAAGCACCCACTGGAGTGTGTATAGGAGAGAAATAAGCTGTCTCATTAACTCACTGTTCCTGTGGGTTTTCTCTCTATGCAGCTGAGTCTAATGTTAAGTAATGTGAACTATGAGCGCAGAGTCCCCACAAGGAGGAAGAAACACACGGAGAGGGAATGAAAAGGATGTCAGTACGACTAGAGGGCAGAGTCCAGTCCATTCCTCTCCCATTTTATGGACAAAGCAACCGAGAGCCAGAAATTAGTCCACTTGAGCTCAGACTAGAATCAAGCTGATGGACTTCCAACAACAGTCGCCTCCATGCGCTCCTGCGCCGGCCGTGGCACTATTCTCTCCACCCAACAGTTGTCGCGGCTCACACCCTCCTGACACCACGAGGCAGAAATAGCATTGCCCTCTCAGCAGAGGAGAACCTGGAGGCTTAGCCCAAAGCCATAGAGGCGGCTGGTGACTGGGCAGGGAATTGGGGCCTGGGTCTGCCTGATTTCAAAGCCCCTTTTTCCCCTTCTCTCCCAAGTCCAGGGGAATTCTACTCTGCTGGCCCCAGAATCAACCCAGGTGTTTGTGTTTAGTGAGTCTTAGAAGGAATAGGGGAGTTTGAAAGCTTATTATTCTCAATTTTGTTATTTGTCAATCCAAGTCTGGGGATTCATGATGGACAAGGGCAGTTGCTTCGGCTTTTGGTTTCTGGATTTCTTCCTTAAAAATAATTGTGATGCTATTACTTTGCCGACTAAGCTCCATCTAGTCAAGGCTAGGCAGAAATAGCATTGCCCTCTCAGCAGAGGAGAACCTGGAGGCTTAGCCCAAAGCCATAGAGGCGGCTGGTGACTGGGCAGGGAATTGGGGCCTGGGTCTGCCTGATTTCAAAGCCCCTTTTTCCCCTTCTCTCCCAAGTCCAGGGGAATTCTACTCTGCTGGCCCCAGAATCAACCCAGGTGTTTGTGTTTAGTGAGTCTTAGAAGGAATAGGGGAGTTTGAAAGCTTATTATTCTCAATTTTGTTATTTGTCAATCCAAGTCTGGGGATTCATGATGGACAAGGGCAGTTGCTTCGGCTTTTGGTTTCTGGATTTCTTCCTTAAAAATAATTGTGATGCTATTACTTTGCCGACTAAGCTCCATCTAGTCAAGGCTATGGTTTTTCCAGTGGTCACGTATGGATGTGAGAGTTGGACTGTGAAGAAGGCTGAGCGCCGAAGAATTGATGCTTTTGAACTGTGGTGTTGAAGACTCTTGAGAGTCCCTTGGACTGCAAGGAGATCCAAGCAGTCCATCCTAAAGGAGATTGCCCTGGGATTTCTTTGGAAGGAATGATGCTGAAGCTGAAACTCCAGTACTTTGGCCACCGCATGCGAAGAGTTGACTCATTGGAAAAGACTCTGATGCTGGGAGAGATTGGGGGCAGGAGGAGAAAGGGACGACCGAGGATGAGATGGCTGGATGGCATCACTGACTACATGGGTGTGGGTCTGGGTGAACTCTGGGAGTTGCTGATGGACAGGGAGGCCTGGCGTGCTGTGATTCATGGGGTCACAAAGAGTCGGACACGACTGAGCAACTGAAATGAACTGATGCATTTAGAGCCTATGTTTCAAGCCTCCTGGGTCTAATGGGTACATCTTTGGGATAGAAGTGTGCATTAGTCAGGGTTCTCCAGAGAAACAGAACCAAGAGGGTGGATAAATAGACAGGTAGATAGAAAGATAGAAGAGGTAGATAGAAGGCGGACAGGTAAGACAGATAGATGGATGGACAGATAGACGATGGGAAGAGAGAGAGAACAGGTAGATAGATGGATGGAAAGAGAGACAGATGACAGACAGATGAGGAGACCCATAGATAGCTTGATTATTATTCAGTCGCTCAATTCTGTTTCTTTTTCAACCCCGTGGACTGTAGCCCACCAGGCTCCTCTGTCCGGGGGATTTCCCAGGCAAGAATACTGGAGTGGGTTGCCATTCCCTTCTCCAGGGGAACTTCCTGACCCGGGATCGAACTTAGGTCTCTTGCATTGCAGGCAGATTCTTGACTGCTGAGCCACCAGGGAAGCCCAGATCAATAGATGGGGGTTTACGATAGGAATTAACTCACACATCTGTGGAGGCCTAGAAGTGCCATGGTCTGCCAGCTGCAAGCTGGAGAACCAGGAAAGCTAGTGGTGTGATGCAATCCATGCCCAAAGGCCCTGAGAACTGGTGTGGGGCCGACAGATGCTGTGATCTGAGCCTGAAGGGCTGTGGCTGAGGGCAGAAGCCTGTCCCAGCTCCGTAAGAGAGAAGAGAATTCGCCTTCCTCCTCCATTTGGTTCCACAGGGACTTCAGCGGGTTGGGTGACGTCCACCCGCCTTGGTGAGGGATTCAAATGCTCATCTCCTCTGGAAACGCGCTCATGCTCACAGCTGACATTCCCCGGGGCTCTGGGTGTCTCCTGACACAGTCGAGTCGACCCGTAAAATGAGCCATGACGAGGTACATCGGGGAAGGGGGATTTTTGTACAAAGTCAGGTCATGGATTTCCGTGCCTGAGATACACACCAGCAGCAGGCCAGCAGGGCGTGCTGCTGTGAACAGGGGTGCCCGGCCCGGGCAATGCCGCAATGGCCACAGTGACTGGGACTCCCCGGAAAAGTCGCTCTGAACACCAAGCAAGGTCGGGCCGACCGAGGTCTTAGGAGAGACGTCCAGGCAAGCCGCGTGCTCCCTCCCTGGAGCCGTCCATTGCTCACTCACTCAGTGCAGGGGGCATGGATGCCACACAGGGTGCCCACTGGGTGCCAGGGATGCGAAGTGGATAAGGGAGATGTCAAGGCAAATCACAGCATGCCAGTGTGGGGTGGTCAGGGCGGGTAGGGCTGAGAATGCTCCCGAGAGTGGGGAGCGGAAACTTCCTTTAAAAAGCAAACTCTAAGAGGCAGAGGCATCTGGGCAGAGGGCCAGCCTGTGATGCGGCCACGGGGATGCGGGGCCTCAGGGTGCCGGCGGGCCGCCTCCAGGGACTTGGGGGGACCGGCGGGCCGCAGGGATGCAGGCCTCGGGGGGCCTCGGGGGGCTGGCGGGCTGCCTCCCCGGCCTTTGCCCCGCCCACCTGTGCTGGGCAAGACTCTCACTGTGTCGGCCCCAGGTGGGCTGAGGAGGTCTGGGAAGCAGCTCCTCTTCCCAGAGTCGGGGCTTCCCATTCCCGGCCCGGGAACAAAGCGAGCCCACCCCCACCTCGCGGGAACACGTTGTTTATTTCCCGATTTCCTGACGGCCCACGTTCTCCTCCTCGCTCCTTGGGCCTCTCTCCCAACAGCCCCTTCTCCCCACTCCCGCTGGGTTGGGAGGAGAAGACGTGACCTTCCAGCCCAGATGGTGACCCCTGGGCGGCTCCTGGCTCCTCAAGCTGGTGGGAGCCTGGCCAGGCCCAAGATCCCAATCCAGCCAGGCCAGGCGGCCGCAGGAGGTCCCCGTGGACCCGTGGGCGCTGGTCTCTCTTTGTTCTTCGAGCCCCCCTCCCCCAAGCTGGAGGAGGTTGTTCTAAGCCAGCTGTGCCCACTTCCCTCCCTTTTGGGAAAAAAAAAAAAAACTCGTTGTTTTCTAATTGTGAGTGATGCACAAGAAATGTGGACAATACAGAACATTTAAAAAGTAAATGGGTTCGATCCCTGGGTCGGGAAGATCCCCTGGAGGAGGGCATGGCCGCCCACTCCAGTACTCTTGCCTGGAGAATCCCGTGGACAGAGCCCTGGTGGGCTACAGTCTGTGGGGTTACAGAGTGACTCAGCACACAAAAATTAAGGCAAAAATTACTGATGATGCCTCACCCAGGAGGAGAATGAGCAGCATTTTATGCGTACTCGCTTCTTTCTCTCTCAATGTCTTTGCAGCGAAGTTGACATGGGAATGTGTTTTATTATTGATCAATGTATGCATACCGCTGTACAACACACATTCATAACAGAACTGATGCTAAATATTACAAAGTCTGTTCGCTCCAACGTGCTTGTTGTGTAAGCAGTTTTCCTTTTTCGGCTAACAGAGCATCACAAGACGGCTGGTGTGAGGAGAGGGGCCACAGTCTGAAGCTCAGGCTCCTGACTTCATGGAAACCCCAGCTCACTTCTTTGCTCCGGGAGGTGCCTGTGAAGTGTCCCAGCGCAGCCTCAGACCTGCAGGAGGGAGCGCAGAGCGGTGTTGGGGGTTCTCTTCCTCCCCTGGCAGCAGTGAAACTTCAGGCCGTCTCCTTCCGTCTCTAGAAGGCCGCTGATTCCTCGGGGTCTGTGGTTTGGGTTAGACCTGCCCGGTAGGCTCAAGAGGCCCCCGCCTCCAGACCAAGCCTGTCCTGGGGAGGCAGCTGGCCTTCTGTATTCCAGAATGGGAAGAGAGAGTTCTCGTAAAAACCCGCTGGGAGCACCGCAGCCGCCTCAGGCGAAGCCTGGAGCAGCAGCGCTGTGGACGGCGCGGCGCGGACGGATGGGAGCGCGCGGGCCGTGGGGAGGAGAGTCTGCGGACTGCGCTTCGGGCCCGGGCTGGAAGCCGCACCCCAACAGAGGAGGGCCCGGGATCCAAGACCCGAGGTAGGGTTCCATCCAGCGGGCCTCAGTGCGCAGCACACGGACCCTCCAGCGGGAGAGTCTGCCGCTATCGGCTCCGTCAGCAGCCTGCCCCGGGTGGGGGACGCTGACGGGGCATTGCTGAGCCGTGACGGCTCCTGGATAAGGACAAAGCTGATCCGAGTAATGCCCTCCTCTGCGTCTCTCACTCAGCCTTTCTGAGGAGCTCAAAGGATGTGACTGGTCCAGCCATGGGCTGAGAGAAGTCTGTACCACTGGGCTGTGTTCAGGCACAGCCTGGTGGGTGGCCATTGGCAGCCTTCACCTGCCCGATCCTGCCTGCTGCATTTCAGAGACGAAATACGAAAGGGATCTGGAGATTGGTCTTCACAGGCAGAGTGATAAAGCTCCAGTGTGTTGGACCTGCATTTTGGCAAGATGTCACAGGAAGCACAGATAAGAGCGAGCAACCACAGATGTCCACCAACAGGTGAAGGATAAAGAAGCTGTGGTGCGTATGCACAAGGGAGTATTGCTCAGCCGTAAACAGGAGCAAATCTGAGTCAGTCTAGCGAGGATGACCCTCAAGCCTGTCATGCAAAGTGCAGTAAGTCAGAAAGAGAAAAACAAATACTGCATATTAACACATACATATGGAATCTGGAAAAATGGTCCCGATGAACCTATTTTCAGGGCAGCAATAGACGCAGACAGAGAGAACAGACGTGTGGGCACAGCAGGGGAAGGAGAGCATGAGGGAGACTGAGGCATATACATCACCACGTGTAAAACAGACAGCCAGCAGGAGCGGGAAGTCGCTGCACAACACAGGGAGCTCAACCAGTCAAACAGGGAGATGAGATGTGTATGCCCATGGCTGATTCACGCTGACGCACCACAGAAGCAACACAACATTGTAAAGCAGTTATCCTACAATTAAAAACATGTAAATTTAAAAACACAGTGAGCGATGACATAGAAAGGACATGGTGAGCCCTGGAACCAACCTGCCCTGGGGAAAAGTCGGGGACCAGAATGAGTGTGTCAAGATCAAGTCTCGAGCTGCAGAGGCTGTGTGTCTGGAGACCATTGCAATCAACACCAAGACCATTTTTTTAGCCACTAAATGGGAGCAGCTGGTGAGTCTAAGAATAAAAATGACACTGAGGTTAAGCTTTCTATGGAGTATCCACCCAGAGCATGACCATCACTGCAACATCTTAGGTCAGGAAACCCCAGTCAAGTTCCGATTCTGTTATTTCCCAGCTATATGACCCTAGACAACTCACTTCATTTTGTGAGAGTCAGTTTCCTAATTCATGCCACAAAGAGATTGAGCTAGTTCATTCCTGAGGGTTCTGGCTTAAGAACTCAAGTTGCCTTTGTTCTAGAACTTGTGGTTCAATCTGTAAAATATGACACCCACCAAGAAGAGACGAGGTATTTTCATGAAACTTGAACTTCAGTCTCCGCATCTTCCTACAGGACTGACATACCGTCTTCAGTCAATAGTACCAGGATTTATCTTCCTGGGACTATGGCTCGTGACAATTCAGCTTCTCCTGAATGCCTGCTGTTCTTGCCTCCCGATCACCTCGATGACCTTCTTTGACGCACTGTTCTCTGCCAGCTCCACCTGCCAGGAGTTCGTTGTGTGGCAGGAGCTAGGAAGGCCCTCCAGCCCCCCTGGCCTCTGTCTGCATCCCACCCCAAGTGTGCCTGTTCTAATCTGCTGTTGTTCAGGTGTTAAGTCGTGTCTGACTCTGAGACCCCATGGACTGCAGCCCACCAGGCTTCCCTGTGCTCCACTGTCTCTGGGAGTCTGCTGTGCTCCACTGTCTCCGGGAGTCTGCTGTGCTCCACTGTCTCCGGGAGTCTGCTCAAATTCATGCTCATTCTGTCAGTGACACCATCCAACCATCGCATCCCCTTCTCTTCCTGCGCTCAGTCTTTCCCAGCATCAGGGTCTTTTCCAGTGAATGGGCTCTTTGCATCAGGTGGTCAAAGTACTGGAGCTTCAGCACCAGCCCTTGCAATCAATCAGCCCTGTTCTAATGACCACCCTTAACAGCCCAGTTCCCTCTACATCATCCCAAAGGTGTCCTGCCCTCAGCTCTCCAGCTTCAGGGATGGAGCAATTGAGGGGGGACAATTTCCCTTCTGGACAGCCCTTCCCACCGCAGAGATGTGTTTGAAAGGTGTCTGCATGTTGACTTGAACTCTGGGTCTCTGCACCAGCTCCCCCTTGGCATTAATCTGCACACTAGGAAGAATGCTAATTCCCCACACACGACGAACCCCCTAAATGCTGGAACCAGCGTTTGTGTATCTTCAGGGCGTCCCTTCTCAAAGCAAAGTAGCCCAGACACCTTCAGCTCTCCTTCGCTCGAAGACTCTCCAGTACTCTCCTCGTGCCTGCTGATGCCCCCCAGTGTGCTCGAGTGTTTCCCGGAACCCAGGTCAGAGCTCCGGCTGCGGCTGGCTGAGCCGGGCAGGCTCTGCTGCGTTGGACACTGGCTGAGGTTGCCTTTGCCTTCTGGCAGCCCCGTCACCCCGTCGTCCCGCACTGATCTGCAAACAGCTGAAACTCGACAGCATGTTTTTCCTAATGTGTGCTCATGTTAATCCTTTCTGTGTTTGGGTGGTGGATGTTTGTGGACCCGAGGACGCGATTGTCCATATGGCTGCCCATGAGCGCCTCTGTCCTGCCCTGCTGAGCTTCTTTAGAATCCCACGTCGGTCGTCCAACGGTCCCTCTGGCTTTGGATCAATAGCCATGCTTTCTAGAGCTTGCTCCAAGTCACTGATTAAAATTGCTGAGTAGAACGGGACCAACGATGTAACCCTGTGCTACCGGAAATCTTTCCTGGGGTTAGAGATCACACAGGGATAGTCCAGCTGCCAAACACAGCCTGCAGGATGTTTTGCTTGGCCTGTGTGGTATTTTCTTTCTTGTTTTAACTTTGAATCAGTGGCCAACATCTGGGTTCCAGCTTCTCCTGAAAGACTGAATGTATCTCAACACTGGGTCCACAGCCAGCTTCTCCCGAAAGACTGAAGATAGCTCAACCCTGGGTCCACAGTCCAACACGCCGACAGCCGGCAGGCGTGAGCAGAGCAGCTCTGGGTGGTTGCGTGTGTTGTGGACTGCACAGCCCCCTGGAGGTGTGTGGAGGCCCTCAGCCATCAGCAGCGGGCTCTCTGCCTCTGTCCCCATCACTGTTTATCATCAAGCACCCCACTAGCCCTACCCATCGATGACCCTGTCTGACTCCTGAAGGCGTTCAGTTAGCAGCCCCACCTCCCTGTTTCAGCTTGCTCTGAGTACAATCTGTCAATAGTCATAAATCCTCCTGAATGTACTGTCCCCCATGCCGCAGAGTCCCCCTCGGACTTTATGAGAGCTCTTGCCAAACACCGTACAAAACCCAGCTTCTGGGTTTCCTGCAGCTCCTTGGTTTACCAGATTAAGGCCACAGAAGACGAAACTGAGATGAGCTAGACTTGTATGGTCGTGGGAACCTGTTCTAATTCTTCCGCCATCACCGCGTACCTTCCTGAGTGTGTACAGGCTGTCCTTGAAGACAGCATTAGTGCTCTCCAGGACTTCACCAGGAACTAGCAGTCAGCCCGCAGAGCAGGCCCACCCCTCCTGTGATAGCTCAGCACACACTGGCCCCTTTAGTTTCAGCTGCTCGTGGGGCTGGCCGTGATGTCTGGGTGACATCTTCATCGTCACAGACCCTCCTGTGATCTCGGGAGGAGAACCGCCGTGGCCACATGGGGTGAGAAATCCAGTCATAGAAGCGAGAGGAGGACCTTCATTCCCTTTTCCAGCGTAAGCACTGCACCGCTAGATTGAAAAAGTCAGGTCCGCCCCTTCGAACACGTTCTGGTTCTAATCATCACTTAAAGAAAGAAAAGTCCTTTTACTGATGTCACAGGGACAGTGAGAGGCCCACCAACCATCTATGCTTTCCCTTTTTAAAAAATTATCATTAAAAAATTTTTTTCAGCCACGTCACTCAGCTTGTGGCATCTTATTTCCCCAGCCAGGGACTGAACCCAGGCCCCGGCAGTGAAAGCCCAGGACCACCAGCTGCTGCGTGCTTAGGCGCTCAGTCGTGTCTGCCTGTTTGCAACCCTACAGACTGTAGCCGGCCAGGCTCCTCCATCCATGGGGTTTCCCACCAAGAATGCTGGAGTGGGTTGCCATTTCCTCCTCCAGGGGATCTTCCTGAGCCAGAGATGGAACCCACGTCACCTGTGTCTCCTACATGGCAGGGGGGCTCTTTATCACTGAGCCGCCGAGGCCGCCCCACCCCCAGGCTGTTCCTGCACTTTCCCCTTTGCACTCGAGGTTGCGTCTGGGAGGGGCTGCCCTGTCAAATACTGCATCTCCAGCCCCTCTGCCTCTGGGCGGTGCCCGGTGACGAAGGCTTTCCAGCGGATGCGGAAGGCGGGATGCACAGCCTTTCTGGCCAAGGAGCTCAGGGTAAGTGCTCTTCCTGGGCCCGCCTTCCCCACCTCCACCAGCCCCTTGCCAAGGGCTCCGGGACCCTGGCCCAGGCTGCAGACCCATCAGTCTCTTGAGAAAGGAAAACAGACTGTCCCTGAGAGGAGGGAACAACAAAAAACCCGGCTGGAGGAAGTTTAACCCGAGCATGCTGAGTAAGAGAACGTGCTTCTTTTCTGGGAGAGTCTAGGGGGAAAGGCCGGGCTCCCAGCGAAGCCCTCTTCTCCTCTTTATGAAGAAGAGCAGCTTCATCTCTGCAGAAAGAAGAGAGGAGGGGGCAGCACAGAGAGCCACAGCCTCACTCCCTCAAAAAAGAAAGGAACCCAGATTTCAAAACACTCGGACTTATTTCTCTTTCCAAAGGCAACTTCAGAAATTGCCCACCCCTCTGTCACAGAAGGGAGCCGTTTGAAGCCACCCCCTCCGCGAGCCTTCCTGCTGACTATTCAGGAAAAGAGGATATTGACATGACTCTTTAGAATATAAAGGCTTTGCAGTGTTTGGGTACAACCCTAGGACTATCTTGCACCCACACATGATTAAAAATTTAGATGGCTAACTCTGAAACAATCAAACACGTTAGATGCTTCTTAATGAGCCTCTATCTGAACGAAAGCGCTGCAAACTTCAGAACCGTGCTTCTGTGGAGATTCCGTTGTCTTTGATCCGGTAAAGTCACGGCAGGGTGGATTTCTTTCAAGTTTACTTTTTGGTACAGCGGTCCTCCCAAAATATTGGGAGATATCTTTCTTAGCAAGATGTGGAAGAAAACAATGGCACTGTCTCTTTCATTATCTGCAATTTGACAGGAGTGCAGTTTATTAAGTTGAAAAGAGGCAGAGAACGCGTCTGAAGCCCCGAGACTCGGTGGGGACTGCCTCCCCTCTGTACCGGTGGGAGTTGGCGACATTTTGAACCTGCTCACCATTAAACGCCTTCCTGATGGTGGAAAAGCCTTTAAAGGGAAAGCGGGTGCATTTATGATGTAAATTTGTTATTTTGACAGTCTTTGAAATCTGTCATATTCACATCCAATTTAATGCCTCACACCAAAAAAAAGTCCCTTTTCTTTTAAAACACTTTTAAGATTTTTCAAAGCCATTTTCATGTAGCAAACTATTGTTATACCTAATACATCCTGAAAGTATTTTAGCCGAGGAACTTATAGGATTCTGTTTTAAGTCGTGTCGAGTTTTAAAACATGGCAGCCTTCAAATACACTTTGACCAGGATATCTCTTTTTGATTAGTTTAAAGCTGCTCTTGATTTCCAGGTACACGAGTATCCACCACATATGCACGGATGGGTTTAGGCAATTGTTTAGCATAGCAAAAGTTGGCCTTCTGAGGGGCCACCTCTGTTGTAGACTCTGGATGATGGAATCTTCTAGACCATTGACTACAGAGATCTCCTACAGGCTACCTGAAGTATAGCTGAGGCCCTGGGGCAGTAGGTCTAAACCAGGGGCGAGTTTGCCCCCCAGGAAAAACGAAGCAACGTCTGGAGACATTTTTGGTTGTCATGGTTGAAAGAGAGGTGTCATGGCGTCCTGAGGGATGGCCAGGGGTGGTGCTAAACATCTTAGGGTGCACAGCCCAGCCCCTCCCAGCAAAGAGTTCCATCCCCAAATGTCGATGGTGACACGGCTGAGAAGCCCTGGGAGCAGGCAGTGAAGGTCTCTTCCCGTGAACTAGGTGTCTCCATAGCGACCCACTAAGCTAGTGCTCAGCAAGCTTGCAAAGTGTGAGCACACCTGGGCTACGTTTTGACAAGCAGAGATCCTCAGACCCCCTCCACATCCTGGTCCTCCAGGAGGGGAGGGGCAAGAATCTACACAGTTCAGATACTCCCCAGGTAATTCTGATGCCATCAACCCACGGTGAGCATCGGGAGCCACCACACTGGACCAAAGGCATATTTTCATTTTTAGAGCATCTCTGCCCGGCTCGGAGGATAACTGCCACTTTGCAGACCCCTGGAGTGAGCACGCCTCCCGCTTTGCTAGATCATGACCTCTGACCGCAGGGTGGCCGGCACAGACGGGAGCCTGAGTGCAGCAAAAAGTGATAGCGCTCAATAAAACAGAGGCATCAGACAATCTACCCCAGAAAGCAGACACACGCTCCCCCAGCACAGCACTCATCAGGGGTAGTTGGGCAGACAGGCAATAAACGACTGGGAGAAGCAGCAAATCACTGAAACGTCCACTAGGGGTGAACACTGTGAGTAGCTTTCGAATCAGGCGGCGGAGTGGTTGGGCAGCTGTGTGAGTCTGCAGGGTTAGGAGGGTCCGCCTAGCTGAGATCTGAACAATAAACCAGCTGGCGGCACCCAGAGGTCTGGAGGCGGGGGCTGATCAGCCACACTCTGCCCCCAGTCCGGGCACAGACCTTAGCCCTGCAGAGACAGTGGTGTTTACCACGGCGGTGTTTTTAAGAGTCTGGTCATCACCTGCCTTGGAAAAGGCAATGGCACCCCATTCCAGTACTCTTGCCTGGGAAATCCCATGGATGGAGGTGCCTGGTGGGCTGCAGTCCATGGAGTCGCCAAGAGTCGGACACGACTGAGCGACTTAACTTTCACTTTTCACTTTCATGCACCGGAGAGGGAAATGGCAACCCACTCCAGTGTTCTTGCCTGGAGAATCCCAGGGACGGGAGCCTGGTGGGCTGCCGTCTTTGGGGTCGCACAGAGTTGGACGCAACTAAAGCGACTTGGGAAGAAGGCAATGGCACCCCACTCCAGTACTTTTGCCTGGAAAATCCCATGGGCGGAGGAGCCTGCTAGGCTGCAGTCCATGGGGTCGCTAAGAGTCGGACACGACTGAGCGACTTCATTTTTACTTCTCACTTTCATGCATTGGAGAAGGAAATGGCAACCCACTCCAGTGTTCTTGCCTGGAGAATCCCAGGGATGGGGGAGCCTGGTGGGCTACCGTCTCTGGGGTCGCACAGAGTCGGACACGACTGAAGCGACTTAGCAGCAGTAGCAGCAAAGCGACTTGGCAGTAGCAGTATAACCTAGGGCTTCCTAGGTGATGCTAGTGGTAAAGAACCCTCCTGCAAATGTAGGAGACGTAAGAGACGCGGGTTCCATCCCTGGGTGGGGAAGATCCCCTGGAGGAGGGCATGGCAACCCACTCCAGTGTTCTTGGAGAATCCCATGGACAGAGGAGCCCGGCAGGCTGCAGTCCATAGCGTTGCAGAGTCAGACATGACTCAGCATGCACACACACCACCTGCTTTTAGAAGCCCCAGGTCTTCCTAAAACTCCAGCTCACTGAGTCAGACCTGTGCAAATAAGACTCCACGGCAGTGCACGGAACAAGCTCTTTGCAGACACACATGCCCTACGATGTTTAAGAATCACCATGTCGAGGGAAAGTGCTATGAGAGTGAAGATCTTTGTGAACTGGGAGGTGGGCGCCCTCCCAGCCTGCCTGGGCACCCCTGATGGTGGGATGGAGGTGGGCGCTGGGTGATTAGAGTTCTCTGTTCGTTTTTGATTGAATCCAAACCTCCTGTTTTTCAACTCAGCCTTCCACCCAAACAAACCTTCTCAGGCTGGCTAATCCCTATGACTGAGTGGATTTCAGCTGGATCCGCAATTCTCTATCAGTTGGCAAGACATTTTCATCTCATACGGAGGTCTTCCTGCAGTTCAACTTCAAAGTGGCAAAGCCAAGAAGTCTGGAGAGAAAGTTTCAGAGTGTTTACAGACGCCTTATCACCGCCGGGGAAGGCTGGGGGGTGGGCCTTGGGCAAAGGAACACATCTCTCCAAAGCAGTTCAGAACTGGCTTAATCTGCTGAAGCAATCAAACGGTGGCTTAAAAGATCTCTCCCACAAAGAGGGAAATTAAGTTTTCTGGCTTGTCAGTCACCCAGGATCGAGGCTGGGGGTTTCTGATTCATGGACTTGTCCTTCATGGGGTGCTAATTACGGGAAGAAGATGTGTGCAAGAAGATGTGTAAGGGTGTGCAAACACACACATGTGCAGGCGTGTCATCTCTTGCTCTGTGTGTGTGCGCGCGCACGTGCTCAGGCATGTCCAACTCTTTGCGACCCCATTGACTGGAGCCCGCCAGGCTCCTCTGTCCATGGGATTCTCCAGGCAAGAACACTGGCATGGGTTGCTATTCCCTTCCCTTCTCCAGGGGAATCTTCCTGACCCAGGGATCGAACCTGCGTCTCCTGCCTTGCAGGTGGATTCTTTACCATCTGAGCCATCAGGGAAGCCACAATATCTCGTGCACGGGTGTTTATATACATGAGTGGGTGTCCAGAGGATTAAGGGAATGAAGCGCCCTGCCTTCAACTACACTGGCAAAGGAAAATGCCCGCTTTGGAAGCTATAATCTCTATTTCTGAGTTGAATTGGATGTGTGAAGGGCAGAGGATTGAGTTCACCAAGTCACTCACTGATACCTTTGATGGCCTGACACAGCAAGAGACAGACACATCAAGGGACAGACACACATCCAAGGGACAGACACATTTCCCTTTTCTTCTTTCTCACCTAGGAAGTTTCTGTTCTCCCGGATGCGTCTGCCTGGAGAAGGGAAATCGAGTGTCTCCAAGGCTCAGAAAGCCTGCCGAGAGGCTGGCTTATCCAGAGCTCGGAGGCACCAAGGACCCACTGGGATGCTTGGTGTCTCCCCAGCCTCACCCCAGGCTGTGAGCGTGGCCCAGAAATGGAACCTTCCCTTTGGTGTCAGGGAGGCGCAGGCTGCTAGAAACAGGCCCGATGGACGTGGTCCTGGTTCAGAGCAGAGTCTGCTGCATAAAGCAGCATCACAGCGGTGGGGAGAGGAGGGACCCCAAGCTCGGCTAGACCACGGAGCACTTCCTTTCAGAGAGCAGACTCAATCGGCTTTAAGTATAGGGTTGTTGGGGTAGCGGGAGGGAAACAGTTATGGTCATCACTGGCTTTCCCACAGAAGGAGTGGCCCTCCTGTGTCAGCCGCTCAGCTCTGGGATCCCTGGACGAGCCAGCCCCAGCTCCCCACTTCCCGAGGCGTCCCCGTGCAGGCCATCTGGAGATGCTGCTGGCCGAGCCACAGAGCCCGTCAGGGGTCTCAGCTGCTCGGCCTTTCCTGGTCTCTTACGAGGCCTCTCATTTTGGGGCTGACTCATCTGTGATCTTTATTTTTACCTTTTTAAACAGTTTTATTGACGGTGGCTCACGATGCTGTGTCAGCTTCTGTGCAAGAGAGCGACTCGTGTGTGTACGTTTCCTTTGCCTTTCTTTGACTGCGTGGGGTCTTCCTAGCTGCCAGTGGCCTTTCTGGAGTTGCAGCGGCCGGGGGCTACTCTCCAGCTTCCAAGCCAGGGCTTCTCACCACAGTGGCTCCTCTCGCTGTGGCCCACGGGCTCCGGGGTGTGCGAGCTCTGGGGTGCACAGGCTCCGGGGCGCGGGCTCCGGGGCGCGGACTCCGGGGCGCGCAGGCTCAGCAGTTGTGATGCATGGGCTTATTTGCCCTGCGGCATATGGGATCTTCCCAGACCAGGGAATCGAACTGGTGCCCCTTGCTTTGCACGGCAGATTCTTAACCACTGTTCCACCAGGGTTACACATTCTTTTCCAGAGTCTTTCCCATTATGGCTTATCATAGGATATTGACTGCAGTTCCCTGTAGCGGAGACGTTGTTTATCCATTGAATATGCCCCAGTTTGCATTTATTATCCCAAACTCCCGCCCTATCCCAACCCCGCCTCCCTTTGCAACAACATGGGTGGGCTAACTAAATGAAGTGCGTCAGAAAGTGAAGGACAGGCGCACGCAGTGTCACTTACACGTGGAACCCAAGGGTGTCTGCCCCATGGGCTGCAGACAGAGCCCAGTGGGCCCCGGCCAAAACAGGAGGCGCTTCTTGGAGGGGCATCTCCTTGTCCAGAGTCTTGGTGGGTCAGTAGTAGGAGCAGGGGGCAAAAAGAAGGCTTAGAGCATTCCTGCTCCGAGTGTTTCTGAATGACAGGCAGAGGTGGGCACTCCCCAGGTCTGCCAGAGCTCTGCACCCAAGCCCACTTTGACTGGGGTGCAGGGGAGATGGAGAGAGAGGAGGGGGGCAGGGAGAAGGCCATTCGGCTGAGCCAGTGGAAAGGGCCTTCCTATTCCACCCTCTGCGTTGACCCTCCCTTCTGAAGTCCAAGGTGGCTGAACTGCAAGCAAGAAGTCAGGCTGGGAGGGGAAGCTGGAGGCGCTTCCCCAGGGGATTAATAAAAACCTCCAGAAGAAAAATGTCTCAAAGCTCAAACACTTGCTGATCACCCAGATGGGACTTTTGTATCCACGCCGATGCCAGAGGCAGATGCAGACCGTACCTAATTATCTGAAAACAATTCTTTCCAGAATCACTCCAAAATGCAGTCTCTTTTTTTAGCTTTTGGGGGTTGGGGGTGAGAGTCCTCAGAAGAGAGGGTGGAGGGAGAGGGTGGTGTTGAAAGCAAGAAAAAATCAGCCTTTTGAGATTCTTTTTCAAAGGGCACCCACTGTAATTAAAATTGCAAGGTGAACTCACTTAGAAGTACAAGCACTTTCATTCTTCAAGGCTGAGACTGTAATCGTTCCTCTTTCCCTGTTCTCTCATTATATATAAATATACATTTATACACACAAAAATTCTTCTGTATATAAATGTATATAAATATATACACATTTTTCCTCCCCGTTTCTGGACCATTTGAGAGGAGACGGCAGATAGCATACTTCTTTACCCTTTTTAGGGTACATTTCCCAAAAGCAAGGACATTGTCTTATGTAACCACAGTAAATTACCAAATTAAGGAAATTTCCATTCAAACCAGGCTTTTATCTAATCTACAATCCATGGCCCGTATTCTGATTTCATCAATCATCCCAATAATGTCCTTTCTTGTAAAGTAATTATCCTCCAATTAAAAGTAAAATAAAATAATAATGTCTTTCTGGCAATGTTTAACTTCTTGTTCATGCGCACAGTCTCTCAGTTGTGTCCAGCTCTTTGCAACCTGCTGAACTGTAGCCTGCCAGGCTCCTCTGTCATGGAATTTCCCAGACAAGAATACTGGGGTGGGTTGCCATTTCCTCCTCCAGGAGATCTTCACGACCCAGGGACTGAACCCGAGTTCCTGCGTCTCCTGCATGGGCAGACAGATCCTCTACCGTCTGAGCCACCTGGGAAGCCCCAGATCCATCCAGAATCACAGGAAGCAGGAATGATTTTTCTGTCTTAATTGAACCCCATCAACATCCATTCTGTTTATACTTTCTCTGGTGCATTTCAGAAAGCATTCCAAACAGCGTACCAAAAAAGGGGGCACACATACAAAGTAAGAGAAAATACAAATTAAAAATATGCCATGAAGGAAATCAAACAGAAGGGAAGGAAAACCACAACCAGGAGCTAGATTACTTCAGAAAGAGACATCATGTGAAACCCTTCCTGGTTGTTGCCAGAGACAACGCTGCTTCCATCTTGAGCTTCCCAGTGGCCAAAGCAAAGAAAGAAACAGGATCAGCTGCAAAGGCCGCAGGATGGTCCCAGCTGGGGTTTTTTTGCTCAGTGTCCACGTCCATGGTGCCTCCCCTCTTCCAGCCTCTCCCCCAGGCCCGTAACTCCCTGAGCGCCAGGACCTCGGTAACTCAGCGCGGTGCAGACTCCCTGGGCAGCTCCCTGGTATTCTTGTTCTCTCATTCAGGACACTGCGGTCGCTTGTCACTTCCTGTAAACTAGTGGAACTTGCCAGTCATCGGCATACACGCGAGTGTGCCTGGGATGGGAAGCTGCTGTAGGGCAGGCCCGCATCCCTCCGTCCCCTCGAGCCGCCGGAAGCGCCTGACCGTGCTCCAGAGCTTTCGGGATAAACGAGGGTCCCCAGGAGTCGCCCTTCCGCACCCAGGACCCGCCGCCTGTCGCTCTTGCCACCCCCACGAAGCCCATAAACCCTGAAGGAGCCGGATCAGTGTCTGCTTGAGCGTGGGATCCAGGCGCTCAGAGGGCAGCTGGGCGGCCTGCGGACATCCGACGGGACGTGCTGACAGATGCTCGCTGGGCCCGGCCC
>SJXQ01004611.1:125973-191905 GCA_006408695.1 Aepyceros melampus | reverse complement strand
AGTAACAGAGAGCGTGGGGCTCAGGAGCTCAGTCGTGTCCGACTCTTCAAGACCCTTTGGACAGTAGCCCACCAGGCTCCTCTGTCCATGGGATTCTCTCTGCAAGAATACCGGATCAGGTTGCCATTTCCTTCTCCAGGAGAGCTTCCCCACCCAGGGACTGACCCCAGTCTCCTGCATTGGCAGGCGGCTTCTCTACCACTGAGCCCTGGGGGAAAGACTCTGGAAAAGAGGAGGGACAGCTAACCTCGCACTCCCCACAGAAGCAGCACTCAAGACTCATTGGTCCCAGAGGGATGGGATGGGTAGGTGGGAGGCAGGCTGAAGAGCAAGGGGACACAAGTATCCTTACAGCTGACTCGCGTTGTTGTATGGCAGAAATCAGCACAACACTGCAAAGCAATTACCTTCCGATTAAAAGTTTAAAAAAGACTCATGGGTCATTTTAAGTTTTCTAGGGGTCACATTTTAAAAAAAGAAATACAGGAAACGGATGTTATGTTTTAATTAGCCCCATAGATCCAGAAGATATTCATGTTCGTGTGTAATCAATGCCGTAAAATTCTTACTGAGAACTTTGGCACTTTTTTTGTGTGGGGTTTTTTTTTTTGCCTTGTACTCTTTGAAATCGCTTGTGAATGAGGGCACCTCCGTTTGGCCTGGTCCCATTCTAAGTACTGAGAGCCACGTGTGCCGGAGGCTACCACCTCGACCACCCTGAGTTAACCTCGAAAGCACGGCTCTGCAAATCCCAGGCACTTTTGTTTCCCAAGAAACTCCTGGTAAAGTCTGGGGGCAGTTTTGTTGTATCTGAGGATAGAGAACAAAGACGTGCTAAACCTCCGTCAGGGCACCCGGCAGCCTTGCCCCAACAACAAAGAAAGATCTGGCCCAACCTGCTGACAGAGGCCGCGGGACCCTGGGGGCAAGAGGGCACTCGGGGCCAGGTTGTCAGGGCGATGCCCCTGCAGACACTCCCGCCGGAGCTCAGGCCTCGCCTCAGACCGGGCAGGCTTCCAGGCGCCAGAGTCAGACCTTCCTGGTGCTTTGTGATACGGCATGGACTACACCCTGAGCCACTCAGATAAGCCAGATTGTATTTAGAATGATTATAGCCCTGCAATTACCCTCACCCCACCCCACCCAAACCTCAGCATTGTGGTTGCTGGATTGCGTGGTTCCCGCTCAGGGCAACCATGCAATGGACAGCCGTGGGAATGGACAGCCAAGGGAATGGACAGCTGAGGGAATGAACAGCGGGGGAATGGACAGCCAGGCAATGACAGCAGTGGGAATGGACAGCCTCCCCGCAGTGGTGCAGTATGCAACCTGTGCGACTGTACATGGCAGCTGCACTCCCAGAAGCTGCGGGACCACGTCTCATGGTAGTGGCAGCCTCTTGCTTTCTTCTCGGCCGCCCCCTGTTTAGAAGCCGCAGAGTCGCAGAGCAACTGACGATGATGACGTAGTAAAACACTCTCTCTTCCAGTGTGGGAGCCACAGCCAAGAATTGAAAGGACTGCTGAGTATCTGTCCAGGGTTCCCCTCTTGCAACAAGGATGCTGTTTTTTTTTAAATAGGGGCAACTTCCCCCCACCCCCACCTTCTCTCCTTTCCTGCAAATATTTATTACAGGGCGAAGCTGTGAGCTCGTAGAGAGTTGGGGTGGGTCTCTGAGCAGACTGAGGCAGAAGGCTCCCTGCTGGTTCCAACAGCATCTCTACAGGAAATCAGGGTAAACTCGAAGCAAACTGTTCTCAGTAGAACCAGCTCAGTTGACATTCATAGGTGTTTTTTAATCCATCATCCAAAAACTACGGCAGTTCTGAGCGAAGGTGGGAGCCTGTGCCGCATCCCGACCGTGACCACGCTCTGGGGCCAGGCTTCCTGGATCCGAGGGCAGGCTTCTCTGCTGGCTCGCTGTGCTGTCTTAGATGAGTTACGCAGATTCTTCGTATCTTGTCCCTGAGTGTAAGGCAGAATGATACTTAGACCCCCCTCAGACGGTGGTTGTGGGAATTTCAGTATGTGACATTTAGAATCATGTTTACAACAGAGGAAGTTTTCAATAAATGTTAGCCTGCTAGGTTGGCAGATTTGCTTAAACTTTTTATTTTGTATTGGGGTATACCCAGTTATCAATGTTGTGACAGTTCCAGGTGGACAGTGAAGTGACTCAGCCACACATACACATGTATCCACTCTCCCCCAGCTCCCCTCCCAGCCAGGCTGCCAGGTAGCACTGAGCAGAGTCCCCTGTGCTGCACAGCAGGTCCTTGCTGGTCATCCTTTTAAATATAGCCAGTGTCCGTGTCCGTCCTGAACTTCCTAACTATCCCTTCCCTCATCCCTTCCCCGACCCACCAACCGTAAGTTCCTCCTCTAAACTGTAAATTTGTTTCTGTTTTGTCGATAAGCTCGTTTTTGTCCTTTCTCTTTACATTCTGCACATGAGGGCTGCCATACGGTCTGTCCTTCTCAAGACAGGTTCCTTTTCACGCCAGAACGGCCCAGTCTTTGAGGTGCTTGTGTGGCCTGTGGCTCTGGAAGCAGGGAGCCGCGTAAGAAGTGGGTTTTGCTGTTGTTATTGTTTGGTCACTAAGTCGTGTCCGACTTTTTCTCAGTCTCAAGGACTGCAGTCCGCCCAGCTCCTCTGTCCATGGGGTTCCCGGGCAAGAATCCTATTTGACCACTGTTTAGACTGCGCCCTCTGGAAAACTGAACACGAAGCCAAAGGAGAAGGGCTGATGATTTAATGGCAAGGTTCCAGCCCAGGGCAGTGAGGACGGCGGGAGGCAAAAAGGAGAGATGCGAAGCGCCCTGGGAACCACGCGGCCACAGGCTCCTTGGCAGGTGTGCTCACCGGATGTGCGGAAGCTGGAAAGTGAGCTCCGATGTGGAAGGGGAAAAGCCGTGCCCACCACAGGAAGGACTAGCTCCCTGGGGCCAGTGTCACAAAGCACCACAATGGATGGCTGAGAGTCCCAGAAATTCACTCTATCACTGTCCTGGAGGCCTGAAGTTCACACTTGAGGTGTCGGCAGAGCCAGGCTGGAGGGGAGGAGACACCTTTGCCCATATCCTAACTTCCTGGGGTGGCAGGAAGATGGGAAGGCCCCTGGCCCATATCGCATGACCCCGTCTCTGCCTCCGTCTTCCTGGGCTGCTTCTCTATGTGTTTCTGGGTCTCTTCTCGTAAGGACAGAGCCACACAGGACCCAGGGCCTCCCAACCCAGCATGGCTGCATCTTAACAAATGACCTCATCAGCAACCACTTCCAACTAGGCTCCATTCCGTGCTTCTGGGAAGGACTCAAGTGTTGAGGAACCCTGTTCTCCAGCCCGGAGACGGGCAGCAGGAAGAAGACAGGGAAAGCCAGACCACAGAAAATGGCCAGGAAGCTCAGAGACCCGGAAGAGCAGAGACGGGCTAGAGAGATGAGGCTGGGCATCCAGGAGCCTGCAGACCCAGGGCTTATCCTGAGCCAGGAGCAAGCCCCCCAGCCGGTCTTTGCTCCACAGAGACCCTGGGCTCCACAGGGCGGGCAGCATGAGGGATCTGGTTGAGCCGTGTGATACTGCGATTTATAATCAGAAACGCACGGTCGGTCTTTGTCCTGCTCCTGGCACAGAGCTCCTAAAACCCTCTCACTTTCATATAGTGAGCGCAACCAAGGTGTCTTTCGCTGTGTTAACGAAATGACTTTGGACTTGCACCTGAAGGATGGGGCCTGGCTGCCTGGAGAAGCAGCAGGGTGCATCCCATGCTCCCACCCCAGGAGGAGAGGGGCTGGAGGACTGACCAGTGATTCCGCCAAGCCTTCCCAGGTAATGCAAATGCAGCCTGCTCCTGTATTCCTGCTGGGAAACCCCACGGGCAGAGGAGGCTGGCAGGCTGCAGCCCGTGGGGCCTCGAAGACGTGGATACGGCTTACTGACTGAGCAAGCATGCCTAGGTAAAGCAACCTCCATAAAAACCCCAAAGGGACAGCTCGGGGAGCTGCTTGGTGAACAGGTGCAGGTGTGGGTGGACTGTCTCCCTGAAGAGGGAACGAAGGCTTTCCCACACCCTGCACCCCGCGTCTCCTGCACCGGTCCATTCCTACATCATATCCTTCTTCGGTAGACCAGTGGCCTAGTAAGTACTTTCACATTCCAGTCCCCTATAACGAAGAGGAAGTCTTTTTTGGGTATTAGCTCTAAAAGGTCTTGTAGGTCTTCATAGAACCGTTCAGCTTCTTCAGTGTTATTGGTTGGGGCATAGACTTGGACTACTGTGATATTGAATGGTTTGCCTTGGAAATGAACAGAGATCATTCTGTCGTTTTTGAGATTGCATCCAAGTACTTGTATAGAGCTTCTCCATCTTTGGCTGCAAAGAATATAATCAATCTGATTTCGGTGTTGACCATCTGGTGATGTCCATGTGTAGAGTCTTCTCTTGTGTTGTTGGAAGAGGGTGTTTGCTATGACCAGTGCATTTTCTTGGCAAAACTCTATTAGTCTTTGGCCTGCTTCATTCCGCATTCCAAGGCCAAATTTGCCTGTTACTCCAGGTGTTTCTTGACTTCCTACTTTTGCATTCCAGTCCCCTATAATGAAAAGGACATCTTTTTTGGGTGTTAGTTCTAAAAGATCTGGCAGGTCTTCATAGAACCGTTCAACTTCAGCTTCTTCAGCATTACTGGTCGGGGCATAGACTTGGATTGCTGTGATATTGAATGGTTTGCCTTGGAAATGAGCAGAGACCATTCTGTCATTTTTGAGATTGCATCCAAGTACTGCATTTTGGACTCTTTCGTTGACCTTGATGGCTACTCCATTTCTTCTAAGGGATTCCTGCCCACAGTAGTAGATATAATGGTCATCTGAATTAAATTCACCCATTCCAGTCTATTTTAGTTCGCTGATTCCTAGAATGTTGATGTTCACTCTTGCCATCTCCTGTTTGACCACTTCCAATTTGCCTTGATTCATGGACCTGACATTCCAGGTTCCTATGCAATATTGCTCTTTACAGCATCGGACCTTGCTTCTATCACCAGTCACATCCACAGCTGGGTATTGTTTTTGCTTTGGCTCCATCCCTTCATTCTTTCTGGAGTTATTTCTCCACCGATCTCCAGTAGCGTGTTGGGCACCTACTGACCTAGGGAGTTCCTCTTTCAGTATCCTTTCATTTTGCCTTTTCATACTGAAAAGGCCAAAAACAAAACAAAACAAAAAACTCAACATTCAGAAAACGAAGATCGTGACATCTAGTCCCATCACTTCATGGGATATAGATGGGGAAACAGTGGAAACAGTGTCAGACTTTATTTTTGGGGGCTCCAAAATCACTGCAGATGGTGATTGCAGCCATGAAATTAAAAGACGCTTACTCCTTGAAAGAAAAAGTTATGACCAACCTAGATAGCGTATTCAAAAGCAGAGACATTACTTTGCCAACTAAGGTCTGTCTAGCCAAGGCTATGGTTTTTCCTGTGGTCACGTATGGATGTGAGAGTTGGACGTGGAGAAGGCTGAGCACCGAAGAATTGATGCTTTTGAACTGTGGTATTGGAGAAGACTCTTGAGAGTCCCTTGGACTGCAAGGAGATCCAGCCCTGGGATTTCCTTGGAAGGAATGATGCTAAAGCTGTAACTGCAGTACTTTGGCCACTTCATGCGAAGAGTTGAGTCATTGGAAAAGACTCTGATGCCGGGAGGGAGTGGGGGCAGGAGGAGAGAAGGGGACAACAGAGGATGAGATGGCTGGATGGCATCACTGACTTGATGGACGTGAGTGTGAGTGGACTCCAGGAGTTGGTGACGGACAGGGAGGCCTGGCATGCTGCGATTCATTGGGTCGCAAAAAGTCAGACACGACTGAGCGACTGAACTGAACTGAAGGGCTCAGTAACGGAGAAGGCAATGGCACCCCTCTCTAGTACTCTTGCCTGGAAAATCTCATGGGCGCGGAGCCTGGTAGGCTGTAGTCCATGGGGTCACTCAGAGTCAGACACAACTGAGTGACTTCACTTTCACTTTTCACCTTCATGCATTGGAGAAGGAACTGGCACCCACTCCAGTACTCTTGCCTGGAGAATCCCAGGGATTGGGGAGCCTGGTTGCCTTCCATCTATGGGATCGCACAGAGTCGGACACGATTCAAGTGACATTGCAGCAGCAGCAAGGGCTCAATAAATGAATGCATTCATTCACTCATTCAACACTTGCTTAGGATAAGCTACCCACTCCAGTATTCTTGGGCTTCCCTTGTGGCTCAGCTGGTAAAGAATCCACCTGCAATGCGGGAGACCTGAATTCAGTCCCTAGGCTGGGAAGATCTCCTGGAGAAGGGAAAGGCTACCCACTCCAGTATTCTGGCCTGGAGAATTCCATGCGCTGTATGCGGTTGCAAGGAGTCAGACATGACTGAGTGACTTTCCCTTTCCCTTTCATCCTACATCTCCTTCCTTTTGTTCATGGGTTTTTTTTTTTTTTAATGTCAAGAAAAATGAACGTTGAAACACAGTTGAGATATTTCAAGCAATGTAGAACCTGTCTTGAAATTTGTTGCAGAAACACCACTGAGCAAACAAACTACTAGGAAGCGCAGCTTAGAAACAAACAGCAGCTGCCACCGTTTCTGGGCTTCTCCCCCCACCACCTCCTCCACACCCATTTTCCTCACTTCTTTCTAACTCTGTAATAAAACCTACTGCTCTAATGGTCTAGTAGTTTAACAAGCACAATTTTTCTTTCCCATCTTGAGGTGCCTCCCAGGTGGCCTTGACAGTGACTTTCAGCTCTGAGGTCTCCATGCTCAGAGCTCTAGGTCCTTTCACTGGTTTGTCCTGCCTCATGGTCTGTCTGGGACTTTGTCCACACCTCCCTGACCAAGTGAGGCAGAGATGGAATTTCTGGACTTCTCTATTAGTCTGGAGTGGGGTTTCTGCCTTCCTGGCTTTATAACAATGGATAATGCTAATTCCAGTTTTGTGAGTGACTAAGTGCTTCAACTGTTTTTTGTCTTACTATTTTTCTTGTTTTCTATGTGGGATTTTTTAAAATGCATGATATAAAAGAATATTTCTATTTATTTATCTGGCTGGGTCTTAGTTGTGGCACATGGGAACTTCGATCTTCCCTGTGGCATGTAGGGTTTTTAGTTGAGGTTATTGAGATCTTTTACTTACTTATTATTATTTTTTAAATTATTTATTTGGGTGTGCTGGGTCTTAGTTGTGACATGGGAGATCTTTTAGTCAGGACAGGAGATCTCTTAGTTGCAGCACATGGGACCTAGTTCCTTGACCAAGGATCAAACCCGAGGCCACTGCATTGTGAGCGTAGAGTCTTAGCCACTGAACCACGAGAAAGTCCCTCTATGAGGGATCTTTGAAGGCACATCGTAAAGTGCTTTTCTTGGGTCTGACTTCATAAAAGCTGTCATTTTAATGAGCTCTAACTTGTCACATTAACCTCATTTATCTTCTTCTCCATGAATACGAGCACTTCTCCCTTTAAATGTTATAGAGGTGTGGGATTCCTTGGCTTAAAAACGATTCCTGTAGATATTAGATTGCTGACTCTGGGCATGTGGGTGCTAAGCCCTCATCTGCTCTTTCCCAGGACTCTCCTGGGTAGATGTCACTCCCGTTTTATCTGCACAGAGACTGGATTGCTCTTCCCGGGGGTCTTGGATTCAAGCAGGCACACCAGACAGAGCTGGTATTGAGCCAAGGTCTGTCTGAACCTAAAATCCAAAAAGGTCTGTCTAAAAACCTGAAAGGTATGTCTGAACCGTGCCCCTCTGCCACTCACTGTCGTGCCATTTGGCAGTGTTCTGAAAACCTGTTGACGGGAGATGGGAAATGCCTTTCAGGTCAGAGGTTGAAGTCTTTTTCGTTTGTCCCTCAGTGTTTGTTGTTGTTGTTGTTTTGTTTTATGTTTGTGTTTTTTTTAGGCGAGTTAATGCCTAACATTTAAAAATGAGGAGATCTCACATTATGCAAAATGTTCAAGTTCATTTCATTTTAGACCTGGTGAGACTGTGCTCATAGGTTGAAGCGACAGCTGTTGGTTCCAGCTAGGCACCCCCCTCCACCTACAAAGGAGACATGACTTCCTCAGTTTGCCAAAGGCCTCCATGCCCCACCTCACTCTTCTCTGTTACTTGCTTGCCCTCTGTGGACATGTGCGTTTGTGATTCCTGATATAGGCCTTTAAAGAAATCATTTCTCTCCAAGTAGGAATCAGAAGAGATCAAAGTCACTTTCTGCCTGTGAGTTGAATTTTATAGGCTTTGCTTTTTCTTTTTGACTTTTGGGGTTGGTAATTCAGGAATGATAGACATAATTATTGGATATTTACTGAGCACAGGAACATTTAGGTGACTCTCAGGGTTAGCAGACACCTGTTGGTGGGTAAGGATGTGTGACATTCTCCAATTTCCTTTGCATTCTGGGTCCTGCTCGGACCCTCCCAGTCCTGCAAGAACTGGAGGCTGTCTGCAAAAGCATGTTTTGCAGAGGCAGCATTGTTGGGAAGGGAGATGAATTCAGAGGAATATCTTCTGAGAGAGGAAGTTAGGGTATTCCATTTTCTCTTGAAAATCGTTGACTGGTGCCGGAAGATTGCCCCACAGTATAGTAGCGCTCCTCTCTCAACTGCCAGTGTTCTGTGCAGCCAGCAGATCAGAAATGTCAAACAGAAAGGTCTTAAAAATTAGAACCCCCTTAGATTGATGTGCCTTTCATTTTATGCTGATGTACCTACACACTTTCCATTTGACAGTATGAAATGCGTTAATTCTTTTTTTTTTATTGTTTCCATGAAAGTCCTGTCTCCTTTTGTCTGATTTAAACACATCTCATAGAAGTGTAAAATAGAAACAAATGGATTTTGTCTCATTTCATAGCTGCAGCTGAATTAAACTTTAATACTCTTTAATATTAACATATGAGAGCCTCCCCAAAGCTGTTATTTATTTGCTAATTTTAAATGTGCATTTGCTTTTGATTAAGACAATGGCTAGAGTATTGTTTTGAATTTTTATTGTTTATTGCTTTTCTTTCAGGACCCCGCAGGAATCTTTGAATTGGTGGAACTTGTTGGCAATGGAACATATGGACAAGTATATAAGGTAAGTTCATTGAGCTTGAACACGGCTCATGTGTGGTTTCGGTTTATGAATGCTGAATAGCAGTACTGTCTGTTCTCACTCATACATGTCTCATAACAGATTTAAAATGAAATAATATACTTGTTAATTGACTCTCCATCTTTTTAAATGAATCTGTAGTCCCATTGCCTAAACTGGATTCTGGGGTTTGGGCATTTCCATTCATTATATGTTACAGAGCTTATATCTGACGTGTGAATTCTAACGGTACATACTTGAAGCTCTCTGGACTGTTTAGTTTCGTTAATCGCTGCCAGAACTGGTTTTTAAAGACGCAAATGATGCTATTTACTTTAGAAATTTAAACTATTAAAGCATCACAGCTGGAAAAGGAGATTTGCTACTGGCCTAGGGCATGAGTTAAATGAGTTTAGTGAACAGTGTTAGGAGAACACTGGCTGCCTCACAAAAGCAGGACTAATGGCAACAATACTCTTACAAAATAGGAAATAATTAAAAGCTAAACTTGAGGTTGAGTTGAGGAATAAAATGTTCTTGTTCTTATACCGATTTTTGCTTTCAGATTCACCTTAAACATGCTTTTAAAAGATATTTTTTTCCAGTAAATGACCTAAAAAAGTAATTGTTCAGAAAAATGGCTTGATTCTCCTGATTATCAAAAGAAAATCGAAATTACCTTTTTGGACTAAAGCTTGGGGGGTTTTAGTGAATGAGCTATTGAAATAAATGCCTTCAAAACAGACCAACTGTTTCCTCATGATTATTTCAAGAGAAATGTCTATCACTTTTCCTAAGTGGTAGTGATATGAGATGACATTTCAACTGTAAATTCTCTGCCTTGTTCTATTTGTTAAAAATTTCCTTCTTTGAATCTTAAATATGTCTTAGTTGATTAAATTATTGAAGTCCTCCAGATTGTAATATTTTCAGTACAATAGAAAGTCAAAAGAATATGTGTGTATATATTTAAATGTATGTAAATTATATTAAAATTTTTTTTTTAACCAGATGGTACCCTTTGATGTCCACTCAGGAAAATTTCTCTCTTGCAAAATTGGATTATTTCCTAAAAGGTCAACCCCCTGCAATTAGAAAGAATGTAGTCTACCCCAGCTGTTCACTTGATGTTGATCCTGTCTGACACAAGAAAGAAAGGTGTCTCAGAAAATGCTTTTAAATACTTTCAGTGAAGATAATTAGGTTGGAAGATTGTGTTATTGCATTTCGAGAAATTGGATTGAACTTGTGAATTAATGTGAGCTAATGAATTAAGCCCTGGATTTAGGCAGAAAATTACTTCTGATTTGCTGTCAATATGGAGAAACAAGTCTGTATAATGCTGTTGTTTTTATAGTGCCAGTCCATTGTGCTCTGCTTCCCACCTGTGGAAGGCACGTTTGGAAGGTGCTTCACAGCTTTGCGCACTAATCTAAGAGGTGGACTGTACACTCCTGCAAGAGAGGATAATAACAAGATAAAGATTCTCAATTAAGGTGAGAATGTTTGGAAAATCCAAAATTAGCCCTAATTTTTTTGGTACCTGAGGGGAAAAAAACAAGTGGCAAGAGGTCTCAGCTCTTTAGAGAGGAAAGAAATACACCAACTAAGTTGCCAACACTGTTGCTCTAAAGGGTGCCCTTCTCTTAGTGGTTGATTGAGAAGTTTGGCCCCTCTCAAGCTGAGGGGAGACTGCAAAGCTGGCCATGGCGATCACATTGGATTTGCAGACAGGAGACTTGGTTTCTCATGCCAGCCCTTTGTGTTGTTTCGTGGCACCGCAGCTATTCTGTGCAATAGTCAAGTGAGAGTGTTGCTATGAATGCTTTGGGGACTTGGAATGATTTATCTGAAGAATTAAACCTCCATACCCCTTAAGGATTGGGTTTCTAGGCAACCCAGAGGACATTCAGTGACACCTGCTCCAGGACAGAGACACCTGGGTTTCCTGAGTCACTAATCCAATCCTGCCGTTACTCTGAGCTCTGAAGGATTAAAGCTTAATAAAACTGCCAAACTGAATTTCAACTATATGTGAATGTAAAGAGAAATAAGTTAGGAAGTGATTGTTCACATTATAGGTTATATTTAACCTTTATGGAATAGGTATATTTTTAAAATACTGCACAGTTCAGTTCAGTCGCTCAGTCGTGTCCGACTCTTTGCGACCCCATGAATTGCAGCACGCCAGGCCTCCCTGTCCATCACCAACTCCCGGAGTTCACTCAGACTCACGTCCATTGAGTCCATGATGCCATCCAGCCATCTCATCCTCGGTCATCCCCTTCTCCTCCTGCCCCCAATCCCTCCCAGCATCAGGGTCTTTTCCAATGAGTCAACTCTTCACATGAGGTGGCCAAAGTACTGGAGCTTCAGTTTTAGCATCATTCCTTCCAAAGAAATCCCAGGGTTGATCTCCCTCAGAATAGACTAGTTGGATCTCCTTGCAGTCCAAGGGACTCTCAAGAGTCTTACGCCAGGCCTCCCTGTCCATCACCAACTCCCGGAGTTCACTCAGACTCACGTCCATTGAGTCTGTGATGCCATCCAGCCATCTCATCCTCGGTCGTCCCTTTCTCCTCCTGCCCCCAATCCCTCCCAGCATCAGGGTCTTTTCCAATGAGTCAACTCTTCGCATGAGGTGCCCAAAGTACTGGAGCTTCAGTTTTAGCATCATTCCTTCCAAAGAAATCCCAGGGTTGATCTCCTTCAGAATGGACTGGTTGGATCTCCTTGCAGTCCAAGGGACTCTCAAGAGTCTTCTCCAACACCACAGTTCAAAAGCATCAATTCTTCGGCGCTCAGCCTTCTTCACAGTCCAACTCTCACATCCATACATGACCACAGGAAAAACCATAGCCTTGACTAGACGGACCTTAGTCGGCAAAGTAATGTCTCTGCTTTTCAACACATGAATATAAATTTTGTTTTCCTAGGAACAGATTTCTATATCAAAAATTCTATGATACTTTCTTTACATTAAATATTAAATCTTTTAATTTTTGTAACTCCAGCTTTTGCTGTTCCTAGATTTCATAAAATGAGGTATAATTTTATGAACAATGATGTAGCCTTTCTTTTCTGGAAAGGTTCTTAAAAGTTTCTTTAATAAGTTGTCCTAAAATAGTCATAAGCTTTATTTACGAGTAGTTTTTTTTAAGATGTAGAATCGTTTTTAAAAATTAATTATTTAGTTTTTGGCTGCGTTGGATCTTCACTGCTCCTTGGGCTTTTCTCTAGTTGCAGCAAAGGGGGCCACTCTCTAGTTGCGGTGTTCAGGCTCCTCATTGTAGTGGCTTCTCTTGCTGCAGAACACGGGCTCTCACGTGCTTGGGCTTTAGTGGTCGTGGCTCCCGGGCTCTGGAGCACAGGCTCAATGGTTGTAGTGCACAGGCTTGGCTGCTCCACGGCGTGTGGGGTCTTCCTGGACCAGGGACGGTGTCTCCTGCATTGGCAGGCTTATCCTGAGCCACCAGGGAAGCCCTACAAGTAGTTATTTTAGAAGCATACTTAATTGAATAAACAAACGTATATGTAGATATTAAGAGAATGTTTCTTGGAATGTATCTTCATTTAAGCCACATACATCTAGATGTGGAAGTATATTTTATATAAAGGTCATTTAGTTACATTTAGCTTTTTGAAGTGGAGAAGACAATGGCACCCCACTCCAGTACTCTGGCCTGGAAAATCCCATGGGCAGAGGAGCCCTGGTAGGCTGCAGTCCATGGGGTCGCTAAGAGTCGGACACGATCGAGTGACTTCACTTTCACTTTTCACTTCCAGCATTGGAGAAGGAAATGGCAACCCACTCCAGTGTTCTTGCCTGGAGAATCCCAGGGACGGGGGAGCCTGGTGGGCTGCCGACTGTGGGGTCGCACAGAGTCAGACAGGACTGAAGCGACTTAACAGCAGTAGCAGCTTTTCGAAGTAGCTTCTAGTTTTACTCCCAAGTCTAACTTGGTCTCTCTGTCCTTGGAAGGTTAGATTTGTTTATCTTTTGCATTTTGGTCCTGTGTGGTCAGGTGATAGTTTAGTATATGTTTTTTGCTTTATTTACTAGACAGAATACATAAATAAGAAAGAGTAGAGAGTCTCTGTCAGGGTTTTTTAAATTTTTATTTATTTATTTTTTTTTTAATGAGGAAATCATCTTATTGGACCTATAAAAGTGAAAAAGTGAAGTTGCTCAGTCGTGTCCAACTCTTTGTGACCCCATGGACTGTAGACTACCGGGGTCCTCTGTCCATGGGAATTTTCCAGGCAAGAATACTGGAGTGGGTTGCCATTTCCTTCTTGGGCCTATGGCTCCCATTAAAAAATAAACCAACAAAAGGCCACATACCTGCTTGCTGAAGACTTTGGCTGTTCATTGGCATGCCATTTATTGGGACCTGATGAAATCAAATTTCATCAGATTTTTGTTAAAATAGAGTAATTGTTTTAATAGATCCAAATAATTGTTTAATGTTCTTCGTTAAAGCACCACTAAATCTTAGCCACAGTTTTCAAAAATGAATGTTCATCTATCTTGTTTCTTAATTTGCCTTTTGGAAATATATATTGATGATTGCAGGGGTGAAGACCTTATTACTGAGTGACAGTGTAAATCAGGAATATGGTAGATTCCTCTGTATATCTGAGGTTTCTCTTAAAATCTCCTCTAGGTTGTAAAGTATGAGATCAAGAGGCAATGTTGGTTGTAGTGGTTATAGTGCTTGTGGAGAGAGAGAACACTGAAACTCTGTGTGTGTGTGTGTGTGTGTGTGTGTGTGTGTGTGTTTTCAAAGGGTTGCAAACTTTATAGATATATGACCTACCTTATAGATTATCTAGCCCAGTCATACCTCTGCTAGCAATCTGTTCCACCCTTGCTCACCTCCACTCATGTGGAACTCATTGCCTCCCAGTCATCCCATTTACCTGCAATTTTCTTTGAATATTCATTGTCGTTTTGAGCCAAGATTCTGCCTTCCTGAAATGTTTACCAGTGCAAGCTCATTCCATGTAACTGTTTAAAAAAAAAAAAAATTTAAATCCTCTCCACAGGAACATAGTCCTTCAAAAGACTTCTCTCTTCTTCCCCCAAACACATACTTGTGTCTCCTGGTCTCCAGACATTAGAGCCTCAGTTGGTTAATTCTTCCTATGCTTAGACTTGAGATCTTTCATTATCTTGACTTTTGTCCTGAAACAATTCTAACATATTAATGAAAATAATATTTGATATTATAAAATAGTATTTCTATGTCATAAAACATCTTGTACATATAATCTGGTTTCTGATTTAATTTCTATAATAATTTCATGAGAACCTTGCTCTCACTTCAGGGTCTTTATCGAAACAATTCTCTCTATCTAGAACACTCTCTCCTCAGCCTCCTCATGACTGGGTCTTTGTCTTTCAGAACCCAGCGCACATGTTACCTCCTCAAGGAATCTACTTATCAGGCAGCCACTGCTACTGCCTTCTTCCCTCACTTGCTTTCTCTATCACATCAACTTATTTCTTTGCCTTCGTGGCATTGACACTTTCTGAAATTATCTTATGTCTTTGTTTATGTATATATTAAACAGTTGAAATGCACTATAAAGGAAAAATAAGGATAGGGGCCTAGTCTGTCTAGGAATTGCTGTATCCAGCATCTGGTGCATACTAAATGGTGACCTGTGTGGGGTCCAGAGTTGAGCTCTGTTTTCCTTAATAATTCTATCTATATTTGTTCCTAGTATTTTTTCAGCATTTCCCATAAAATATCTGCTTACTTCAGACATGCATATATGGACAAAACTAATCAACAGAATTCTCTACTTGTTTCTTATGGTAGGAGCTGGGTGTGGATTTTATGTTAAATTAGTTATCGATAGTCTGTGGAAGCAAGCCCCATTCTGGAATTTACAAATGAGGCCAGTCAGTTTTCTGAGGTTCAGTCTCCTGGTAGAGGTTCCCAAACTCTACTGTGTGAAACAAATGTTTGAGAAATGATTTAAAATGTAGATTTCCAGGCCTAACCTCTTAAATCTTGTTCAGTAAGTCTGGTTGGGATCCAGGAAGCTGCACTTCTAAGTTTATAGATTCTTGCTGACGTTCAGAGCCCTGGGGCCACACTTCCAGAAACTCTGCAAAACTGATTGTCAGTTACCCTGTGGTAGGGCTGCCAGGTGGCACTAATGTAAAGAACTCACCTGCCAATGCAGGAAACATAAGAGACTTGGGCTCAATCCCTGGGTCAGAAATTCCCCAGGAGAAGGAAATGGCAACCCACTCCAGTGTCCTTGCCTGGAGAATCCCATGGACAGAAGAGCCTGGCGGGCTACAGTCCATAGGGTCAGAGAGTTGAACATGACTGAGTGACTTTGCTTGCACACAGGGCTACTTGAGTGGATGTGAATCCCAATGTTTTTTGTAATCATTTAGAGTTTTTATGATGACTCTAACATGTATAAACTGAGAAAAGTTAAAAAAACAAAGATTTTGATTTGAGATTTGATGTTAGCCAGGTTTGATATACTCATTCTGAGATTTGACTTTTGCTGTTTTTATTTGACATGTTTATGATTACAAGTAAGGTTGTTTCTGAATAATTCAACTCAAAACCTGAGAATTGAAAGGGTCAAAACTGACCTGGTATAGTAGAAGAATCTGAGCCCACTGCATGAGATTTCCTTACATTTGTATATTGGGATCTCTTAATAGACCATTGTTGAAGTAAGACAAAGCATTTTAATAGTAAGCTTATTAACAATCTTAATATGGAGGTGATTCTGTGACATACTTAGGATTCAGCGTAGTTTATCATAGTCTCTTTTAATGAATCATGAATTACACTGTTCACTTCTTGTTTGGTAAGGAGTGATTATAGGAGAATGTCAAATTTCTTAGATAATAATGGCATTTTCTTTTTTAAGCAAGAATTCCAATATAAAGAATACATCATTTCACATTTGTTGAGTGCCAGTGAAAAGGCTCTGTGCTTTGTATGGGGAAAATGCAAAGCCAGTCGAGGTGGTTCCTAGTCTAAGAAGTATGCAATCAGGTTAACTAATTATTGTGTGCTAAAGTTTTCAAATGTTGTGTCTTAGTTACTCTTCATGATTTTATAGGGGAGGAAACTAAAGCACACTTAATTAAATCACATTATCCCTTAAAGGCAGGGTTTCTCAACCTTGGCACTGTTGACATTTGGACCAAATACTCTTTGTTGTCGGGGTGTTGTCCTGGGCATCGTAGGGTGTTTAGCCGTATCCTTGGCCTCTACCTGTGAGATGCCAGGAGCACTCCCAAAGTTCTGACAATCAGAAATGTTTCCAGACATTACCAGGAGTCTCCTGGGGGGTAGAATTGTCTCCCTCCCTGACCCATTCAAGGACCACTTCTGTAAGGATAAGACAATATAGCAAAAACTCTTAAAACTGATGTGCAGACAGAGACAGTGGGAGTATAAAATGTGGAGCATTGTGAATCAGAGTGGGGACCTAAATGGACTATGGGAAGAGGATTTGGAAAAAGCTTGGAGGCCTTGGCATCTGCACAACATGGAGTGTAATTTAGCATTTTCATAAGTGGAAAGAAGTGTAATGAAAAGGAGTTTGGAGCAGATCTGTCTTTCCTGTTCTCTTATAAACCGGGCTCTTGGGCCAGATCTAATATGTTGATTGCCTTTAAAAAGAATTTTTGTACTGTTTATAGTGACAGATTATCTATTAAAGTAAATTAATGATATAGCCCGAGGGTACTAGTTGGTTTCTTTCCATTTTCTTAAAAAAAGGTAGCTACCAAAAATACCCAGCACTATTTTTCTAGGAGTGTAGAAATTGTGATTTTTAACATCAAATAGATATTTTAAAAGAGGTCTCTAAGATGCTGTAGCACATGAGAAGCATTGTTCCCAGTCATAGGTTCATTTGACCATGGCTAAGCCTTTGGGATTATTTAGTTATTATTGCTTCATCTCAGAAGGTACTTTCATTGTAGTTGGGCAGAATTACAGGTAACAGTTTTACTCCTGCCTCATAAGTAGAATTATTTACCCTTGAAATGGGTTGGCTTGTCGAGCTTTTCATAGATCCCTGTGTTCGTTGCATCTACTTTGGCTCAAAACTGTGCCACCTCATGCTATCTATGATCCAGTGGGTGTAATGAATTAGATGGTTGCCATGGCAGCATTTGGGTAGACCTTTGTGAGTCCATGTGCCATATGCATAAGGAAGGTTGCTTTTCGCTAGGTGGCCAGACCTCCAGAGTTGCTCCCAAAACCTGCCACAGAAGAGTTGGTTGGATTTCTTGTAGCTAACCAGTGTTGCTCAGCCCTCATTGTTTATGGAAATAATTTGGATAGTTTTGAAACACTAAACATATCTGGACCTTTCTCTGGAGATTTGGTTTTAGTGGGTCTGGTGTAGGACTAGGTAAAGCTGGCTTCCAGAACTTCCCAGATGCTTCTACTGCAAAACCAGAATTGAGATCCACTGGATTAAGGTATTGTCTGTCAGGGGACTTAGAGGTTCTTTTAGGTGTGTCTGCCTTGGAGGAGACCTCTCTTCTGCTCTTATCTGTATCCTGGGGTTTTGTTTACCTTGTTTATTTATTTATTCAGTGTCATCCTTTATAATAAATATCATTAGCAATTTGGCACATGTATACCCACCTTTCCTTTGAAGTGTTTAGATTGCTTTAGTTTAAAATACTTCCTGTCCATCTCATATCAGTGACTTGCCGAATAGCTTGATGCACAGCACCCTGGCGACTTCCAGTTTTTAGATCTCTTAACACCCTTAATGACTTGGTGAGTATAAGGTAGTCTCAAGTAATTAAACAATCAATAGTTACTAAGTAATTACCATTACTGGGGGATGATTTGTGACCTGTGGAATGAAACTCCATCAGGATTATAGGCACAGAATTTAGGGCCATGTACAGTTTTAACTATTTAGACGTGGAAAACATTTGAAACTCTTAAAAATTTTTAAGAGTGATTAATTGGGGCCCTAGTTTGAATTTCTTATCTCTGTGGTTTAACCACAAATATAATTGTATTAAGTCCACTTGGATGTTTTTGCACGTGCAAAAATAAATAGCTGCTGTCTGGCAAGCAAATATGTGCTCTCCACTGAGGAGGAACCCTGCTCGGTGGTGAGATTCTGGAATAGGGGGACGAAGCATTGCCCCGGAGCACAGCCTCCTCTGCCGAATGTTGTGGCCTTGGGCAGGGATTCTGATTTTGGACCTGCTCCTTGCTTCCCAGGCAATGCACAGACATGCTGTCTGTTTTGCTCCCATCTGCAACAAAAGAAGAGAAAACAGCAGCTGGCTTACTAGACTCGTAACAAATACAAAATAGCTATCATAATGATGATAATAATGAAGTCATCTTTCTAGACTGAAGAGTCACGAACTAAAGTATGTGAAGAGTTCAGTCTCCTTTAGGGAGAAGACGCTCTATTGTTTTAGAAAACTGGCCCATGATTACATAATATAGCCCGTTGGGACTACTGTCTTTGGCAGACCACTAGCATGTTCCAGATGATGTCTTTCTTTAGAGGATTTCTTGAGAAATTCAGTTTTGTTCTGTGTGTCACACTGAGGAAGGTAGTAGGAGTTTCTCAGCTGAATTTATTAGAAATCTTACTACTTCTAAATTTTGTCTCTTTGTCTCTGCCTCTTTCCTCCCCCCATCCTCTTATTGTGGTAAAACAGCAATGCTATAAAATATTGTTCAGCATGAAGTACATTCACGTGTTGTGCAACCATCCCCACAATCCAGATCCAGAACTTTCTTCTCATCATCCCAAAATGAAACTCTGTATTCAGTAAACAGTAACTCCCTACCCCCCACGCCCTCTCCCCCGCACCAGCCCTGCCTTGCCTTTCTTTTCTAAAATATTCCCAGTAAACTTAATTGTAGAAGGGATGGATTCCTGTGAGCTTCTTGTAACACCAGCTCTCTATCAAGCCCCAAAGGGTCCTGCAAACCTGTGTTTCTCATGATGACTCACTAGCCTGCTTTGTCCTCCAGGTGACTGACCACCCGGTACCTGCAGAGCAGCTTCTTGTTCTAAGAAGCTGAAACTGGCTGACATGCTTGACTTTTCTACCCTGTTTATGTCTAAATAAAATGACCCTTCTCAGGTGGAGGCAGAAGTAGAGGAAGAGGTCGATTCCATTGCAGCATTTTATACGAATCCTTTCAGAGTATTGTTCATGTTTTCCTTATTCAGTTGTTTTGGGCTATGATTCTTTTTCTTACAGTTTTACAGTGAGTTTCCCTTTACCTTTACTGCATCAACTGTTTTCCTTTTTTAGTTGGAAAATGTTTGTTTTCCATAGGATATCCAGCAGTTCATATAATGACAGAATGTTCTAGAAGGAGGATAGTTGAGGTGTCCCCAGTGTAACGTCCCTTCTCAGCTACTCCTCTGAACTCCCCTTCTGCATCCATCCATAGAGCAGCCCCACGCTGAGGTCCCCAGGCCTGGATTCCTCTGCCCCCGCCTCCAGCCTCATCTTTGGTAGATCTTGGCTCCTGTGGGTTCAGTGGTGGCACAGTGCCCACAGGCTGTTTGTTCTGCTACCTGCCCGGCATGCTTAACCCTTCTCTGCTCCCTGGGACCCTTGCTGACCTCTCTTTCTCACCTTGCCCTTGCTGTTTTGTTATGTTCTGTCTGGCTGTTTCTACTGTATAAACTCTGAGCTCTTTGAGTTCTGGAACATTACCTAACTATTTCTCTACTGCCAAAACAGAGTAGATGACTAAAAATACCGATTTAAAAGAAAGTATACTACTTCCATGTTTTGCTGATTTTGGAATGCCTTATCTCAGTGGAGATGATTGGCTGGCATCACCAATTCAGTGGACATGAACTTGTGTGAACTCCGGGAGGCGGTAAGGGACAGGGGGGCTGGGCGTGCTGCAGTCCATGGGGTCGCAAAGAGGCAGACACGACTTAGTGACTGAACAACAGCCGCAACCATCTCAGTAGAGTATGTGTCATTTTTGCTTAATCTCAGCCGTGTAAGCCTGTAAAACAAGGAGACTGACACTCAACACAACATTTCATAATAGCCAACACCCACGAAATACTGATACATTAAATAAAAAGTGTCCACCTACTATGCATATAATAGAAAAAAAAGTAGGATAATGGAAAAAAGCGTTTCCCCTTCTTTCTGAAGGTGGTTTCATGGACATGAGTCTAAAACTGACCCTGTTCCTAAACCCAAGAGGCTACAGGCCAGTTAACCTTGCAAAGGCCCTGGTGCACACTCTGGAGACGGAGATGGGTTCCTTTTGCCACCTTGTCTCTAAGACTGTGGGCTTAAACATCGATATCCATGATTATAACAGTTTTCATAAAACCTTTATTTTGATTATTTCATTTGATTTTCACAGTCTCCCCACAAGTGAGACAGAAAGGGGGTATGATTATTCTGGTTTTAAAGTTTGAAGAACGTGAGGTCTCAATATAAATGACTTTTCTGAGGTCACCAAGCAGGCAGGTAATAAAGCTTGACTCGGGGTCTCATATCCTAATTTTTCTCTTAGCTCCACAGGCAAGTTTCCTAAGAAGAAATCTGGGGTGAGGATGAGATGTGGAATCTCCCTAAATCTTTGGCAGGGATTGGTTTTACCCTGCTCTCACATTGCATGTTTAAAATTAATTTAGGATAGATTCCGATCAGTTTGAATGTGTACTCTAAAGCAATGATGCCTTAACTTGTTTCAGTATATACTTCATCTAATCTCTATGTCGAAAATACTGAAGGGTGATTGATGGTTAATTAATACATTTTTTATACAAGGAACCAAATTGTTATTTCCCAAGAAAGATAAGAAGTTAATTCTTTTCCATCTACAAAAAGAAACTGACATGGCTTCAGTTTGTTACATTTTACAGCATAAAATATTGCTGTACTCATCATCTGAAGTTGGTTGCTTCTTTTCTCATCCCTTATTTTTGATGCGAAGAGGCAGGAATAGCATATTCCTAGACTTCTTCAAAAATCATCTCCGATAGCCAGGTGCATGATTTTTTTTTTTCCAAAAGACTCTGCAGTCAGACTGGAGCTTGATAAATGTTTGTTGAATTGAATTGGTTTATTCTTTCAGCTGCAGTTGTGTGCCTTTGTGAGCGAATGGATGAATCTTACTGCACTGGAGACCATGCAGATATCTGCCAGGTGCATATCTGTACTTTTCTCTCTTCTGAGCAGAGGGAAGACCGGTTAGCTGTAGCCTGATGTGGCATGGTGGTAAATTGCTTACTCTTTGCGTTTGTGTTTTCCCCTCTTAGGGGAGCCTAGGTTTTATATTTGGGGTTGAGGATGGGAGAGACAAACAGCGGAAAAAAGGAAAGAATTCCTGGGTAATTTAGTTGAGAATGATCTGGCAACAGTGTCAAGATACAAACTATTTGTTGAATTATGAGTGCAGGCTGAGAATCCCTGTGTAGGCTTTCCATTTCTGTTTCCATTAAGGACCGCACTATTCACTTTTTTCCTGTACAGATTATAAGTATGTAGCACCCATGACCCAAGTACACCAGCACTGCCTCTAAAGTATCAGGTGCTTCAATGAGAAGTCTGACCTGCATTCATCTCCTTCTTTCTCCTTTTGTGTCAAATGAGTGAAAGTTAGTGAAAACAAAGGACAATGTGCTTTTTATTTTTTTGGATGGAGGCAGAGTTATTGTCTCTTAAAAGGATTTTCAAATTAAGGAGACTCTGATTTCCCCCAGCTAATTCACCTTGTGATTTCAGCAGAAGAGGAATGTTTTGTTACCCAAATGTTTAGAACATTTTGTTCTACAGTTTTGTATCCATTTATCCATGTTGAGAGATCCTTCAGAACTTTCAAAACCTTCTCTAAAGAAACTGATCACGGAAGCTAAGCACCAAAAGCTCTCCTGTCCTCATATGGATATGCCCGCCTCTGAGTGCTGAAAGGAGTTGGTGCTTGACACCCAGCCCTGATGGTCTACAGCAGGGTGGGCATGGGGTGAGAGGTGAGGATGACTAACAAGGAGCCAAGGCTGCCCTTGTCTTCTGGTCTCCAGCTTATCCATTGCTCAGGACAAGACTTGCTTGAACAAGACTAATGGCTATAGTTAATCAGCTGAGTAAATATGTAAGGCGTGGCCAAGAAACCAGTGTTGGAGTGTTGGTAGGGGATAGGGGAAAACACAAAATGGGGTGAGGGGACACAATAAGCCTGCCAAAGCCCAAAACAAAATAGCAGTATCCAAACAAATATCTCTTTGTTTGAGCATTGTTTTCCAGTCTAGAAGCAAAAGAGGTTTATGAGTACCTGATTCAGCTGACGAATAACACATGATCAATTGTAGTTTTTGAAGTCTGGCATTAATACTATACATCATGGTTTTAGTTCTCCTTCAGATCCACATATTTATGAATACATAAAAGTAAGCATGCATGGTAAGTCGCTTCAGTCATGTCCAGCTCTTGGCAACCCTGTGGATTGTAGCCCACCAGGCTCCCCTGTCCATGGGATTCACCAGGCAAGAATACTGGAGTGGGTTGCCTTGCCCTCCTCCAAGGAATCTTCCTGACCCAGGGATTGAACACACGTCTTTTATGTCTCCCGCGTTGGCAGGTGGGTTGTTTACCACTAGCGCCACCTGGGAATCCCACATAAAAACAAACCAGGTACTGACTGTATTTCCTGTCCCACTCTACTCCCTGCTTCCATCACCGCTAGCATTCTGCCATCTACATTATCTGTGTCGAAGGGATTCCTTATTCTGTACCTTTGTTTCTGGGGAACATCTCTGCATTTCCAAGTCTGTGGTCCTCATGTTGTTATTCTAACACTTGAATCCAGAGGTTATGTGGGTTTATGAAAGCTATTTGCTGACAGAAACCATGAACATCCAGAGGTTTCAAACATCTTACTCAGAACGTTACCTCTCAAGAAGGGTGTGATGCACGGAACTCGCAGGCCTACAGAGCTCTGCTAATGAACCATCCTCTCTGTGGTCTTGGGTAAAGCTCAGAGGTTTTCTTTTCAGATTTCCTCGAGGAGCACAGCTCAGGGAGCTGACCAGCCAAGGTTTGTGAGCACGTGAGATTTAACTGACTCCTCTGCGTCTAGTATCTATTCCGCAGTAAATATGGGGGCGAAAACTCCCTCTTCCAAGTTTGTGTTTTGGGTTAAAATAGAAGCGATTAAGTACCTAGTGTTGAAAGTTAGTTTAAAAAACTGAGTAGATGTATAAGGATTTGTATATTTATCTGGTGTTTATGTCGACAGAGTTCTGTGTTTTTTTGAATTGGATTTCTCCCTAAGAAGAGGTAGCAGTTGAGGTCAGTTCTCTTTCTGGTAGTACAGTGTCCCCTACAATATAAATGTGGTCAGGAAAGCTGATTATATTAGAATGAAAGTGAAAGCGTAGTTGCTCAGTTATGTCCGACCCTTTGCAATCCCCTGGACTGTAGCCCGCCAGGCTCCTCTACCCATGGGATTCTCTAGGCAAGAGTACTGGAGTGGGTTGCCATTTCCTTCTCCAGGGGATCTTCCCAACCCAGGGATGGAACCTGGGTCTCCTGCATTAGAGGCAGATTTTTTACCATCTGAGCCACAAGAATAATGGCACTTTATAGATGGTTTTATTGGTAAAGAACCTGCCTACCAATGCAGGAGACTAAAGAGATGTGGGATTGATCCTGGGTTGGGAAGATCCCTTGGAGGAGGACATGGCAACCCACTCCAGTATTCTTGTCCAAGAAGTCCCATGCACAGAGGAACCTGGTGGGCTACCAACTGTCCATAGGGTTGAAAAGAGTCGGATACAACTGAAGCAACTTAGCATGCACACACACATGCTAACGTATACTTTGGACGGTGGGGGATATTTACAAAAGTTCTCCAGAATAAAAGTTGTAAGAAATAACAGATACCAGCTTTAGTCAGACGAAGGACTGGCACACCTGATGAAATGCTCAAAGCCTAAGAACTGGCTTACTGGCAAACACAGCCCAGTGACCTGTGTGCCGTCAAAGGTCACACTGGGGAAGAATGTTTCTACCTTTCTAGATTTAAACCTTAGAAGTTAAGATGCATTCAGAACGCTAAGAACAATCTCCTTATATTTTTTTTACTCTGAGTCCTCTCTTATGTTGAGTTTCTTAGATTTAGTATGCAACTTTAGGTGGCAGTTTTTTTAACTGAAATATAGTTGGTGTACAATGTTACTTTAGTTTCAGGTATACTATGTAATGGTTTGACATTTGCATATATTATGGAATGATCACCATCATAAATCTAGTAATCAGTGGTCTTATTCAGAGTTATTATAGTATTACTGCCGGTATTCCTAATGCTGCATCCCTGTAACTTATTATATATAACTGTAGGTTGAACCTCTTCATCCCCTTCACCCATCTTCCCCCTCCCTTTTCTTGGTAACCACCCATTTATTCTCTGTATCTATGAGTCTGTCTTTGTTTTGGTTTTAAGATTATACATATAAGCAAGAGCCTGTGGTATTTGTCTCTCTCTTTTTTCATATAATATAATATCCTCTAAGTCCATGCATGTTGTTGAAAATGGCAATATTTCATTCTTTTTTATTGCTGAGTGATAGACTTATAATATATGTGTGTGTGTGTGTGTGTAGCATATCTTTGTCCATTTTTCTATCAATGGACATTTAGATTGGCTTCCATATCTTGGCTGTTGTAAATAATGCCTCAGTGAACATTGGAATGCATACATCTTTTTGAATTATGATTTTGTTTTCTTAGGGTAAACAACCAGAAGTGAAATTACTAAATCGTATGGCACTTCTATTTTTAATTTCTTGAGGAGCCTCTGTTCTGTTTTCCATAGTGGCTTCAACAACGTATGATCCCATCAACAGTGCACGACCTCACCAACACTTGTTATTTGTTGTCTTTTTGATGACAGCCATTCTGACAAGTGTGAGGTGGTATCTCATTGCGGTTTTAAGTGAAAGTTCTTGACTTTTTTGTGGTTCATGTGTCTCTTTAAAGTTCAAGGACTGACTTTGTTCTGCTAACAATAGAAGCAGTACATGTATACAAACATGTATGTATAGGGTATACATAGAGTACCCATTATAGGAAAGACTCCTTCCACAAGCTCATGAAATGTAGATACTTAACTACTTATGATCCCTGCTGTTCAGATGAAGAGTCTGACCTTAGAAAACTTGACTTGCGCTAAAAGCTGAAACCACCCACAACCTTTTGATGCCAAAGACTTAAGCAAATATAATTAATTGGAAGAATGAAAGCATGGTGGGCGGAACTCAGGCATTCAGTGATGTAACCTTTAACTTAAAAGTTTCTGGTTTAACTAAGATCTACTGTCCCTAGTTTTTAGGGTCCCTTTTAAAGTAGAGGGGTAACACTAGCAGCCATTTTTCCTTCAGAATTGTTTACATAATTTATTTCTGCTCTTTGATCATTTAAAAAATGTTAATTATCTTGCTGCTTATAAGTGACCTAGTAATTCTGCTAATATGTTGAAATAAATGTTCTTTAAATAGCCCATTTAAGAGGACAGGTAACTTCATGGTAAAAACCCAGCCAAAATATGTTGCTGTTTTAGAAGGTTCTTTGGCCTGGGTCAGTCAAGTAACCTTGACACCACTTCTGCATTTCTGAGTACATTAAAACCTTATTAATTTTCAGAGAGGTGATGTGGGCTGTACTTGACCCTTTAAAGTATCTCAGGAGAAAGAATTTTCCAACTAGTTGCAGAGCATAAAAGTTTAAGAAGTTTGTCGAAAAACTTCTGTCCTTAAATGCCCTTAGGTATCTTAAAACTGCTGTTTATTTATTCCTATTGATATGCTAATCACAAGTTGTTCTTCAGTATTAAAGCATTTCCTCCAGAGAATTTGTACTGCATGTACTTGTTTCATTTAACTATAGAGTAAAATAGTTCCCTATTTACATAGTGGTAACAGGTCTCATGGGGTTCCCTGATAGCTCAGCTCGGTTGGTAAAGAAAGAATCCACCGGTAGTGCAGGAGACCCCGGTTCAATTGCTGGGTCAGGAATATCCACTGGAGAAGGGATAGGCTACCCACTCCAGTATTCTTGGGCTTCCCTGAGGCTCAGCTGGTAAAGAATCCGCCTGCAATGTGGGAGAGCTAGTTCGATCCCTGGGTTGGGAAGATCCCCTGGAGAAGGGAAAGACTACCCACTCCAGTATTCTGGCCTAGAGAATTCCATGGACTATACCTATGGGGTCGCAAAGAGTTGGACATGACTCGGTGACTTTCCCTCACCAGCTCTCACATCCAAAGTACCCTGAGTTAGCGAAGCTTACTGAGTACTAAGGGCTTTCCTGGTGGCTCAGATGGTAAAGAATCTGCCTGCAGGACAGGAGACCGAGGTTCGATCCCTGAATCGAGAAGATGCCCTGGAGAGGAAATAGCAAGCCACTCCAGTATCCTTGCCTGGAAAATCCCATGGACAGACGTGCCTGGCGGGCTACTGTCCATGGGGCGTACACGACTTAGTGACTAAACCACCACCACCGCTGAGTGCTAAACACGTTTAGGTCAAGACTTCACCATTTTGGGGAATTTGACAGTATTAGTTCTTCCTCTGGATCATTGGGCACTGGAGTACAGATGGCTCAGTGACAGAAGAGATGACCTTAATCTCACATGGGGAATAATGATCTCCCTCTCTACCTCAGGCCCTCTGTCCGTGGAATTTCCCAGACAAGAATACTGGAGTGGGTTGCCATTTCCTCTGCCAGGGGATCCTCCCAACCTAGGGATCTAACCTGTGTATCCTGCATTGGCAGGCGGATTCTTTACCACTGAGTGGCCAGGGACATACAAGAGGAAAAGAAGCCCTAGAATGGTACTTTTCAAAGGTCTTTGCATGCCACTGGCTGCTTCAGATTCAACAATGATCCTGAGATCTGGGGAACCAAATCATGCAAGAATGAATGGACTTCAAGTATGGTGGGGAAAATATCCTTCCCTGCCTCCAAAACAAGACTGAAATGGAATGGATTATCGGAATGTTAGATATGCCAGGCCAGAAAATCATTCTGACTTTCCATCATCCTGCTTTGACAGGGCCACAGACAGGCATTTTTGGGAAAATGTGTCAAATTTGTATTGAGCCAGGGTAAACAATCTGATTGTGTGATGCTACCTCTTGGGAATTAGGAGCTGGCGTCTTCCAGACCCGGAGTGATTAGTTTATGCTCCAAAACTGTCTGACCCTTGTAAAATGATCCCAGCTGGATGGACTGGACTGGCTGATCTCATTTTTACATGAATGTCTTATTCTTGCGGGGAATCTTTATCAATTATCTGCCTCTTTGTGTACAATGCAAAACTTAAGTAGGATCATTTCATGAGCCAGTGAAAGGAGGTGCTTTGTTCCAGCCAACAAATATCTCTTGCTCTAAACACTGTGACCTACTAATCTGAAAAACAATTATGATGTATGATTGAAAATGGAATTATGCAATCAGGCCAGCATCCAAATTTCTAATTTTCCAAAAAGGAAACTTCATTGCCACCAGAAATGGAAAACCCGTTATTTTCAATTATATTTTAATATATAATACATACTTTTCAAATTAAAAATGTTAGCCATTGTCCCACCATATCATGGTGTTATGTGACCACTGCACTTTAAGAAATACCGTTGTCCCTTGTGTTCTGAGGATTACCAGCATGATGGAACCAACTACCAAGTTTCACAGTGTGATTTCCACGGGCCTTTGGCACTTACTTTTGCCTTTGTGGTCTCTTTGACTCCATAAAAAGCGTTTTAAGTTAGATTTTACAACTTCCTTATTATAAAGACGAATGTATTAACATTATATATTAAAACATTTAGTTTGCTCTAAGAGTTCATTGTTTTCTTCTGATTTTAAAATTTGTAGGACATTTTTGTCAGTTTCAAAAAGCATTGTGGTCCCAGGCGCTGTACCCGCAGTGCCTGCGGAAGGTGTCAGCCTGTGACTGTGCATCCCTTGATCTCAAGAGGTCTGGGGGCTCCTCCAAGGTGATGGTGGGGAAACCGCAAACATGAAACGGATTTGGAATTTGGGGTTTTATCTCGAAAATTCAGGTGCATTTTGCTTTATAAACACTAGAATGGTCATTGTTGCTTCACCTTAAAATTGTTTGAACATAATTCTCATGGAAAGGTAGATTTTAAAAGGGGATTATAGCTTCCTACACTTACTGGTCACACCAACAGTGTTAACCAAACCAAGTTCATTTGCCATCAGCATCAGCAGCCAACCAAATGCTGAGGTGATGAGGTTTGTAGCAAAGAAAGGGTTTATTCTCAAGGCAGCCAAGTGAGGAGATAAGTCTCAGGTCCACCTCCCAGAAGGTGGGGACCCTGTTTATTTATGGGATAAAGCTGAAGTATGGGGAGTGTGAGGAAAGGTGATTGGAGATGAGAAGAAAGTGAGATAACTATTGTTCTGCGAGGCATAACTCAGCTACACACTTCTTCTTGGGACGTGTATACAGAATATGGCAGCCTGAGCAAAATCTGAGGGTGGAGTTTTTGGCCCTCTGACTTCAGAAAATCACCTAGTGGACACTGGCACATGCCCAATTGGAGGATTTAATGGTCCTAACCAGTCTTAACCAGCCAGCGCAAGTTCAAACTGGACACAGTTGACTCCAAGCTTCTGAAAAACAACTTGGGCAAATGTTTTATTTAAGCTATGTAACAGGAATGATGCTAAAGCTGAAACTCCAGTACTTCGGCCACCTCATGGGAAGAGTTGACTCCTTGGAAAAGACTCTGATGCTGGGAGGGATTGGGGGCAGAAGGAGAAGGGGATGACCGAGAATGAGATGGCTGGATGGCATCACTGACTTGATGGACGTGAGTCTGAGTGAACTCCGGGAGCTGGTGATGGACAGGGAGGCCTGGCATGCTGCGATTCATGGGGTCGCAAAGAGCTGGACACGACTGAACTAAACTGAACTGACCACTTGAAGAGCATGCACGTTTTTGTAAAAGCAATTAAAACAAGCTTGATCAGTGAAGGCAGATTACAGTTTATTTATTAATGACTGACTGATGACTACACTCAGTTTCCATAGGATGACATGTGCCCCAGGGGTACATATTGTCTGGTTTGGAATCCCAGCCATAAGACATTTAAGGCTTTGAAAAACTTAAAAGAATTGGGTTTATGATGGATATATGTCAAAAACAAACTTACAGGTATTATCCTAACCTATTGTGACCATAAACAGGTAATCGTAAGGTGGATCAGTTCAGTTCAGTTCAGTTCAGTCGCTCAGTCATGTCCAGCTCTTTGTGACCCCATGAATTGCAGCACGCCAGGCCTCCCTGTCCATCACCAACGCTCGGAGTTCACTCAGACTCATGTCCATTGAGTCAGTGATGTCATCCAGCCATCTCATCCTCTATCGTCCCCTTCTCCTCCTGCCCCCAATCCCTCCCAGCATCAGAGTCTTTTCCAATGAGTCACTCTTCGCATGAGGTGGCCAAAGTACTGGAGTTTCAGCTTTAGCATCATTCCCTCCAAAGAAATCCCAGGGCTGATCTCCTTCAGAATGGACTGGTTGGATCTCCTTGCAGTCCAAGGGACTCTCAAGAGTCTTCTCCAACACCACACTTCAAAAGCATCAATTCTTTGGCTCTCAGCTTTTCACAGTTCAACCCTCACATCCATACATGACCACTGGAAAAAACCATAGCCTTGACTAGACAGACCTTTGTTGGCAAAGTCTTTTCAATACGCCATCTTGGTTGGTCATAACTTTTCTTCCAAGGAGTAAGCGTCTTTTAATTTCATGGCTGCAGTCACCATCTGCACTGATTTTGGAGCCCAAAATAATAAAGTCTGACACTTTTTCCACTGTTTCCCCATCTATTTCCCATGAAGTGATGGGGCCAGATGCCATGATCTTCGTTTTCAGAATGTTGAGCTTTAAGCCAACTTTTTCACTCTCCTCTTTCACTTTCATCAAGAGGCTTTTTAGTTCCTCTTCACTTTCTGCCATAAGGGTGGTGTCCTCTGCATATCTGAGGTGATTGATATTTCTCCCAGCAATCTTGATTCCAGCTTGTGCTTCTTACAGCCCAGCGTTTCTCATGATGTGCTCTGCATAGAAGTTAAATAAGCAGGGTGACAATATACAGCCTTGACATAAGGTGAATAGAGTCTATTAAATTCTTGGATGAGCAGAAAAAAAACTACAAAGCACTGTTTGGCTTCGAGCTCATTTATAAGCACCTCCTTTTTTATGGCCTCATGAGTGACTTAGCCTCTCTTAGCTATTTCTGGCAAAGAGGAAGAACAGTCACTCTTGATGACATTAAAATTCTTCTTTTCACCTGCTCTTTTTTAAGAAGTCACTTCCCTAGGTATTTAGAGGAGGATGGCTTTTCTCTTTGTCCTCTCATTACTGTCTTCTCCAGGACAGGCCATTATAAAAGCTTTTTGTTTGTGAAATTGGTTCTCTGATTTGGAACTTCCTCTCTCAAACTAAATGCCACATTTGAAGTTCTCCCAAATTGCTGCTGCTGCTGCTCAGATGTCTTCTCGGTATTGTGTGCTAAATGCAAGGCTCTTTATTTAGGTGCTTTGCTCCCTGGAAAGAAAATCCTAATGAATCACCCAGTTTGCTAATTTCTCTGTAGGTGTGACTGGCTAAGTGCCACCATAATGGAGTTGAAACAGAAATCATCTGGATCAGGAGCTCATTTGTCCGGAATCTAATGTAGCCTATAGGCTTCTCTTCAGATTATTTTGTGACGGTTCCTTCTCAGCCAGAGGCCAGCTTTGGGGCCACTGAGGAACTTGAGTATCAGAGATTGAGATTCTGCCTAGAACCAGCCTGACTGCCAAGATGTACTGTGCTCTGTGTGTTTGGTGCCTGAGCTAGGATATCTTATTATTGTTTTTTTTTTCCTCCAGCAAATGAACAAATGAATGAAGAACATCTTTATAACTCCAAAAACCAAGTAGGCATCACCCATAACATCTGAATCTTCTGAATCTGTATCAAGCTCAGCTCACTCTACTTGCTTGCTTCTCTCTTCCCTGTTTTCTGTCTCCACCACTCCTGTCCTCATCCAAGCAATGAACATCTCTCGTTTGAGTATCTGCAGTGGATTTTCCCCTGAAGTTACCCCTGCAGCCCTGCTTTCCCACCGTGCAGACAGTGAGTCATACGAAAATGTTTACTTGACTGTCTTTCTCCGCCTGAAACCCTTCAGATGGTTTCCCGTTTGATCAAGACACGATTCAGATGTGACTGCAGCCTTAACTCCGTTTTCTTGCTGTTCTCCCTCACTCTCTGGGATTCAGACACATTGCTTTCTTTTAATACAGCAAATCCAGTTTGTTCCCATCCATCTTAGGGCTTTCGTACATGCTGTTCCAGCTTCCTGGAATGCTTCTCCTTTTATTAATTCCTTCATATCAATTCCTTACAAAAACCTTTTCTCATCTTCCAGAAAATCCCAGTCCCTGTTTTGAACTCTCCTAGCCCATGCTCCACCCACTACCTTCAGGGCGCTACTCTCAAATTAAGGTATATCTAGTTGAATAATGCCTTTCTCCTTTATCTGACTGTAAGCTTTGTTAAGGGCTGGGACTTATCTTCCTTGCCCTTCATACCATTTCCAGCAACCTGCACACTACCAGGTAAAAACTAGGTTCAATAAATAAAATAAGTAGAATGTGATACTTAGATTATGTGCTTAATATGTCTATGAATGAAGTATGATACTCACACATGGACATCATCAGACAGGATTTAATTATGGACCATATCTCTAACAAGGCAGAAGATTACATAACATGTATTCAATGATTTTTCTTCAAAAATGGTAAAATCAATGTTTTGGGTGTTAAAAGAGTGGTTATTTATCTACTGTGGCTCAATTCTGCATAGATTATTAAGCTTTTAGAGAAATGACTGATCAGCTGCATTAAGCATGAACTGACTGCAGTCCCTTTGTATCTGCTGTTTCATCTGCTTGGAATCTTCTCCTTGGGACATCCCTGTTGCTTGATCCTTCACTTCCTCCAGGTGTCTGCTCAAGTGTCATTTTATTAGGGGCCCTTCCTGGACTGCCGCTTAGGAAGTAATACCTCACCCTCTGGACTTCCTATTTCTTGTTCTCCTTACTGTTTAATTTTTTTTCTAACATAGCACTCATCACGAATCTTTCATTTATTCATTCACTTACTCAATTCAGTCTCTTTCCACCAAACTCTTCCATGAGGATAAGGACTCTATTTAATGAGTACTCTGTCCTAGCACCCAGATCAATGCTAGATACCCAGAAGACGTTAAAAGTATACTTGCTGAATACATGAATAATCATGGGGAAGTAAACCTCAAAATTTTATCCCCTTGCCTCTAAGGAATAAGGAAGGAAACAAAATCCACTTTCATTTTTGATCTCTTTTTATCCTTCACCGAAAACTACTTCTCATGTTTTCTCTTTGCTGATACACAAGAAGCAACTCTGGGCTGGCATTTGGGAACAAAGGTTGAGTCCCCCCAACCAGACTGTGTTTTTGTGACAGCTCCTGCCTGTTAGAAATCTCTTAACTTGTAAATACCTTTGCTTCTCAGATTTCTTCATGAGCCTCCCATAGAACTATAAACAGACACTTTTGTCTTGTGGCTAAAGTAAAAGGACTTAGGATAGTTTCACCTAAAAATAGCAGCTTGCTCTTCCTTAAGTGGCAGTCTACTGCCTGCTCTTACATTCAGTCCTTCTCCCAGCAAGAAGTGTAACAAAGGAAGAGGCTGGTGGTCACAAGCCAGGACATTGCAGGGCTCATTAATTACTTGGAAAATGGTGCCTGGGATGCAGCCAGAATCCCAAACAAAGAAAGGAAATAGCTCCTGCTCTCCAATTGACAAGTTGATGAGTGAGGTAAGAATGAAAATCATTTGGGTAAGTTAAAAAGGGAAGAAATCAAATGGAAGCAGTAGTTTAGTTCAAGAACAAGGATGCAATTAAGACATATTCCCAACCCCAAGAGGGTTGATTCATATCAGTTGAGACCATGGAAATCATTATCTGCTCCTGTCCATGAGACAAATTCATTATCTCTAATAAAGGGATAGCGAACACCAATTTAGGAAAAGTGTTGATGGTGCTGGAGTTGAGACCTAAGTACATGATATGTATACAAATGAGTTATTAATCTCAGTAGCTTCTATATTGGTTGGATCCTTATGACAACTATGTTGTAAATTATACAGAATTAAATATTCTTACTAAAATAGAGTCCATAATTTTAGCAAAACTAAGAATCCTAAACCATCTTAGCAGATTTGTTTAATCAAATGAGGATAGTTTCAAATAGGAATCAGTTAAAAAAAATGAGAATTTCTTAATGTTGATGTCAAAAGAGATGATTTAAAAAAAAACACAGTGAGTTAAATAATAGAATTTTGATGTGATTATATTTTAAGGCAGTGTTCACAAAACTTAGCCTTTGGCTTTTATAATTCTGAGTTGGGCAAATGCAAGGAAGGTCTGATCATCTAATACTTCCCTGAAATGAGCGAGTGAGTGAGTGAAGCGCTCAGTCGTGTCCGACTCTTTGCGACCCCATGGACTGTAGCCCACCAGGCTCCTCTGTCCATGGAATTTTCCAGGCAAGAGTACTGGAGTGGGTTGCCATTTCCTTCTCCAGGGGGTCTTCCCAACCCAGGGATCAAACCCAAGTCTCCCGCATTGTGGGCAGACGCTTTACCATCTGAGCCACCAGGGGAGCCCCTGAAATGAGGCCGTAAGTAATTCCTTTCTTGGATGTGATTTACACGGTTTTCAGTACTGAATGGCCATAATATGTTCCCTCCATAAAACTGCTGCTTTACATAAAAAGGAAAATGAAAACACAAAGACACCACCACTACCATCACCACCACCATTATCACCACAAAACCCCTACTTTGAAGTGAGACATTTTTGTGGCTGTTTCATAACCTGTAAGGAGTATAAAGAAGATGGAAGAAATCTTTAAAATATACTGATGTGGAGGAACCCTTCTTAGAGATGGGGTACCAGGGCTTGCTGGGCACTGTGTCTATTTTATAAATCTCTAGAAACAGCTCTGTTGATTTCAGGAATTCCTCCATTCGGGTCAAATGAGATCGTAGATTCAACAGTACTTGATGAACCAGAATGAATACATGGGATATTTTTGGTGTTAGGTCTCTCCTCTATTAGCCTGGAAGCACCTTGAGTATAAAGACTTTCTTTGGGTTATGGCTATCACCAGCACCTGGTCCATACATGGATGAACTCGTTGAATGAATGTGGAATGAGCACCTTGTTTTTCAGGCTTTTGTTTCCACATAATACCTTAGGATACCTACCTCATACATCCACTTGTACTGTTTTATTAATTTTTTTAAGAATTGAAGGAGAATTTCAGTTCAGTTCAGTTCAGTTCAGTTGCTCAGTTGTGTCCGACTCTTTGCGACCCCATGAATCGCAGCACGCCAGGCCTCCCTGTCCATCACCAACTCCTGGAGTTCACTCAGACTCACGTCCATTGAGTCCATGATGCCATCCAGCCATCTCATCCTCGGTCGTCCCTTCTCCTCCTGCCCCCAATCCCTCCCAGCATCAGGGTCTTTTCCAATGAGTCAACTCTTCACGTGAGGTGGCCAAAGTACTGGAGCTTCAGTTTTAGCATCATTCCTTCCAAAGAAATCCCAGGGTTGATCTCCTTCAGAACATACGATGAATTTATATACACTGTTCTTCAGTATACACTTTAATGAGGTTTGACAGATTCATCTATAGTATTACTAATTTACTTTATGCTGACAATTTTACTCAATTTACAACTATATTAATAGCCATGAACTTGTGGTTTTGTAATCATTGTAATGTTGACTGTTTTCTAGTCAATGTCAAAATCAATGTCTGTTTTTTAGAATAGAAATATTGGTCCTAATATCACCCCAAATGTCACTCATCTAAGCTATTTTGAGTAACATTTCAGAGAGAGGCTTGTCTACTGCATTGTGAAACTGCAGGCACCAGTTAGTGAATGGGGAACGTTTGCATGGAGTATGGGGTTGTGGCAGATTTGGGCTCCTGAAATCACCTTGGCATAGCCTGAATTATCAGGTAAGTGTCTGAGTCTGTTGTCTCAATAATGTGACAATTTTGATACACTGGACTATTGAGATGCCTCAAGTACTTTCATCTGCCTCTTAAATAGCTTTCTTCATCCATCCTTTATCCATCCATCTATCCTTCTTCAATTTTTGTTCTGCCTTAGAAGAGTAGGTGGAGAAGGCAATGGCACCCCACTCCAGCACTCTTGCCTGGAAAATCCACGGATGGAGGAGCCTGGTGGGCTGCAGTCCATGGGGTCACTAAGAGTCGGACATGACTGAGTGACTTCCCTTTCACTTTTCTCTTTCATGCTTTGGAGAAGGAAATGGCAACCCACTCCAGTGTTCTTGCCTGGAGAATCCCAGGGACAGAGGAGCCTAGTGAGCTGCTGTCTATGGGGTCTCACAGAGTTGGACATGATTGAAGCGACTTAGCTTAGAAGAGTAGGAAACCTTGCTTATTTCTGACTTTGTAGGGTGTGTGTGTGTGTTGTGTTTTAAAAGACCAAGGATCTTTATGCCATTGTGACGAAAGGGACAGGGGAGGGACTTTTGGACCAAAGAAGGGATTATTTCCATTTTACTGCCTAATTATTTCTTCTATGATATCTTTGGAAGAAGGTGACTGCTTTGGAACAGTCTAGCACATTCTGAAAATTAATTTGCTGCCCAAGTATCTTTGGTACACCAGTTACATGTAGGTTCTATATATGCATTCCAGGACTGTTCTTAGGGAGCTGGTAGCCTTTTGGGAGAAAAGAGTAGAGTTCACAAGCAAGCATAATTAAGACCGGAACATTAGGCATTCTGGATGACTTGAGCTATGTGCTGTGTGAGCAGGTTGCACTCTGTTCACTAGCTTGAAAAAGATGTGAGTAAATTAAAATTCGAATTGTATTCATCTTGTTTTATTAAATTAGGCTTACTGGTGAACCACAGGCTAGTAATTCAGACCCCAATGGCTGAAAAACATGAGCCAAGCGTTCCAAGATGCAGTTGTATCTTCTTTAGTATGGGTTTGCAACACGATATTTACTGAGTTTTCATATTATAAAAGTAATGCTGTCATATTCTCTTTCTTGTTTAGCTGGCACAGAGTGCTCTGAGGTGGGCAGAATATACTTTATTATTCCCATTTTATAGATGAGGAAACTTTCTTAGAACAGTGAGCATGATTGCTGGAAGGACTGGAGCTGCGTTGGAACCAGAGGCTCTTCCAAGCAGAGAGAGCCTGGACTTCAAATACCTATGAGGGTTCCAGTGAGCATAAGGTCATTAAAATGAACAAAAGGGAATCTACTTGGAACTTATTTTTAATACACTGCACTGGAGCAGGCTCTGTATTCCTGCCCCAACGTGCAGGTCTTAAACATGATATGTTGAGACACACCTCCTTTTTTTATTGCACCTTGCAGATATGGCATATTTTACAAATTGAAAGTTTGTGACAACCCTGCATCAAACAAGTCTGTTGGCACCATTTTCCCAATAGCATTTGCTCACTTCGTGTCTCTGGTCATATTTTGAAAATTATCTCAGTATGTCAAGCTGCTTTATTATTGTTATTTTATGGTAATCTGGGACCAGTGATCTTTGATGTTACTATTGCAAAAAGATGATGACTCACTGAAGGCTCAGACTATGGTTAGTGTTTTTTAGCAATGAAATTTTTTCTTTACCCCCACACCATTCCCAGTTTCATTGAGATATTATTGACACATAGCACTGTGTAAGTTTAAGGTGGACAGCATAGTAATTTGGTTTACATACATCATGAAATGATTATCACAATAAGTTTAGTGAACGCCCCTCATCTCATATAGATACAAAATTAAAGAAATAGAAAAATTTTTTTTCTTGTGATGAAAACCCTTAGGATTTACTCTCTTAACAGCTTTCATATATAGCATACAGCAGTATTAATTATATTCATTATGTTGTACACCACATCCCTATTACTTATTTATATTATGACTGGAAGTATGTGCCTTTTGATGATCTTCATCCAGTTCTCCCTTTCACCCCAATCTGATCACTTTTTCTATCAGTTTTCTTTTCTTTTTTTTTTCATAATATAGTTGCTTTACACTGCTGCTATGTCAGTTTCTGCTATATGGCAAAGTGAATCAACATATGAATACATGTATATCCTCTTGTTTGGATTTCCTCCCCATTTAGGTCACCACAGAGCACTGACTAGAGATGTCTGTGCTATATCGCAGGTTCTTGCAGTGAAGTATCTTTTAGTTAGGTATGTACTTTTCTAGACATCAAGCTATTGCATACTTAACTGACTAAAGTATAGTATAAATATAACTTTCATGTGCCCTGAGAAACCAAAAAATTCATGTGACTTGCTTTATTTTGATACTCGCTTTATTGTGGTGGTCTGGAACCAGACCCACAACATTGCTGAGGTATGCTTATGTTTGGAATAGTTGGAATAGTTTATGGATATAGAACTGGAAAAACTGACTCCTTCAGAGATGCATCAGAGTTGGTTGGTAAGTCCCTTCAGATATTCTTGGACTATCTGAAATGCTGATAGAGATTCTTTTCACTGATCTTGGGGACAATTATTAACTGACTCTGTCCGTGTCTAACACAGAGCCTTCACATGAGAATAAATCCTCAAATGTGTGTCATCAGGTCCCATGGAGAAGCCTATGGGCTTGATTCTTGGAGAGCCTTTCAGGCCTATACTTAGAGCCATATGCTTATTTTTAAAGTAATTACAGAAGCTTGTAGCTGATTAAACAGAGGATTAAAATGGCTGGTGTGGTGGGTGACTTGAGGGGAACATAGAGACAGTTCCCCTGAGACAGAGGAAGAAGATAGAAAAACTGTGAAGATGAGATACAGGTCTAATTAAAAAAAAAACAAAACAAACCCATTGTTGAATGGTGTGGGCAACATGCCTTTGTTGTTTCCACAAGAAAATGGTTAAGAAATCTGAGAAGTCAAAGAAGTGTTTAATTTATCTTAGAAATATTTCATGAAAGACAGAGGAAAACAAATATTTAATGAAAGACAAAGGAAAACAAAAACTGTCTCATCAGTTTTGAATATTAATCAGAATTATTGGAGAAATCTAAATGAATAACATAGTTTTAAATTCACTGAAAGATACTTGGTTCACCACAGAAAGCATATGCAGCTTGTTTGTACATGTAAAGATGCTCAGTCATCAGGCAAATTCAAGTTCAAATTCAGTGAGACACACTCTGTACCGAGTGTGACCAAAATTTTTAAGACTGACAGTATCAAATGTTGGCAAAGATATGAGGCAAGTGGAATTGCTGATAAAAATATAATATCATGCAGCCACTTTCAAAAACACTTTGGCAGTTTCTTATAAACTTATTCATACACTTACACTATGACTAGGCATACGCTTGTGGGTATTTACCCAGGAGAAATACAACCTAAGCTAATAGAAAAATCCATATGTGACTGTTCGTAGCTGCTTTCATCATAATAGGCAAAAGCTGGAAATGATCCAAGTATCTATCCTTTGGAGGATGGGAAAACAATACAAGGTACATCTAAATAACAGAAACTACTCAGCAATGAAAATAAACAACTAATGCTGTAGCAACAGGCGAATCTCAAAATCTTTAATATAAATAAGAGAAATCAGCCTCCATAGCTGTATACTCTGCAATTTCATTTCTGTGACATTCTAGAAAAGGCAAAACTGTGAGGATGGAGAACAGGTTCCCTGGAGTAGAATTATGGGATCCTACAAGGGAGCCTGAGGAACTTTGGGGGCTGATTGTCACGGTGGCTACCTATCTGTATACATTTGTCAAAACTCATCAAGCTGTATACTTTAAAAAAGTGAATTTAATTCTATATAAGTCGCGTGCCAATTTTAAAAACCTGAAAATTATTGCCTTACTAAAGCAGTAAATGATCTAAGCATTTTCTTGTTAGTCTAGATTTTTAAACAAAATTTTATTTCATGCTAGTGTTGACTAGGCACTGTGCTTGCCCCTGGGGATAGAAACACCAGTAAAACATGACCCTAACCTGACTGTGTGTGTGCTCAGCCAGGCCCTTTTGCATTATGGAGATTGCCCAGTATAACCCAAGCTAATAGACAGTTGGCTAGTGACTAGCTTTTAGAAGGAGAACATTTTTTGAAGGGACACATGATCAGTCTTCTCTTTCTCTCTGAAAATTAGATTTGGAAAGTCACCTCAGGGACTTCCCTGCTGGTCCAGAGGCTAAGATTCTGTGCTCCCAATGCAGGGGGCCTGGGTTCAATCCCTGATCAGGGAATTAGATACTGCATGCCACAGCAAAGACCAAAGATTCCATGTGCTGCAACTAAGACCTGGCACAGCAAAATAAATAAATAATTTTTTAAAAAAGAAAGTCACCCCAAATGATAGTGATCTGATATTAACTCTAGTCGAATAACGGATTCTGTCATCATAGGGGTTGTGACAGTTTATGGTAAAAAACTGCTACCAGTTATTCAAGTGAATAGCTATTCAGGGCTCAGGTTTTGAACTTAATACAAATCATGTTCCCTTTATACTTTGCGTCTCCCTAAGGAAATGGTTTTCATGTCTAGGTCTGGTAACACTGTGGTGCTGTTAGACTTGGTGAGTAAACAGCAGCACCTGTTCAGGCCTTCATGGGTCTGTCCCCAACCCTACCCCGGCCACCCTTTCTTTTTTGGCACAGTGTCAGGGCAATTAATATGTGAAAGAAAGAAGAAGGAATGCCGGAAGGTAGCTGATGCTAGACAATTTTTAGAAGGCTCTTTCACACTGAATGTCATATTTTTGAGACCCTTGCAGAGCAAGGGCATTTCCAGATGCCGTAATGTGGCCTTGCATCAGCCCTTTGGCCTGAAAAATCTCTGTTGCCCAGGGGTCCTGATGGAAACGATCTATGTTCAGTGCATCCTCCAATTTTCATCATTCCCCTGCATCTCTCCACGCACCCCTTCTAGGATTCTAATCTGCTCACTCCATCTGCTCGGGGAGGAGCCCTCTGTTCCTATAGTTATAGTGGAGGAGTGTGTGTAGAGAGACAGACAGACACACCAAAACAGCAGACAGATTGCAGGCTGCGTGGGTGATCTTTCTAAAAGACAACCCTGACACCATCTTTCCAGTTCTTAAAACCTTCTCATTTCCAGTATCCAAGCCCTGCTATGGGAGGATGCTGGGTCCTCTGGTTCAAGGCCTGCCTTTCTCTCTCAGTAGCTCTGGTGCATTAGTTATTTAAGCTACTTGTATTTTTTCAAAAGCACTTGACACTGTCTCATTGTCTTTGTTTGCACAGAGGGCCTTCTGTCTGAAATGCATCTGTTCTTATTATCTTCCAGGTGAACTTCTAATCTGCTTTTAGGTGGAACTTACACCTCTCCTTTTCTGCCCTGACCTCTTGGGTCTCTTTCGCAAGGAAGTAGTCGGTCACCCTTCCTGCCCTGATCTCCATTTCTGATCTCTGCTACAGGATTTGTTAGACTCCGTGCTAGTGATGCAGTTTCTATGCTTATTTTTGGCACCACCAGTCTTTTACTTGAAGTTGTCATTTTCTTCAGCACATCAATGAATAAACAATGATAAAAGAAATGGACCCATTGACACTAGAAGTTACTGGAAGGAGCTAATATACCCTGTACCCAGGGGCAGATGAGGCAACTGATATTTTATTTTCTCAGGTGTAGCTGTCCAGACAAGGATATGTTACACTGGGTGCAGAGGAAGTAAAAGCGTATGATTAACGTACTTCACCCTCGTCTAACATCCAAGCCCCGTACTCCACACCAGGACCCACAAAGGACATTTTCATTTCATTTCGTTACACCCCTGGCAAGCTTGTGAAGGATGTCTTGTTATCCCCATTTTACAGAAAGGGAAATGAGGACTTAGAGGGTCTAGGTGACAATGCCACACCCAGGAGAGAGACCTGAATCTGGACCAGAGATTGTGAATCTAACAGGATCTACTTCCTTGGCGAAGTTTGTAGTGTTTCGTATATCTTTTTTTTGGCCCTTCTTGCCTGGAGAATCCCAGAGACAGAGGAGCCTAGTGGGCTGCTCTCTATGGAGTTGCACAGAGTCGGACACGACTGAAGCAACTTAGTAGTAGCAGCAGCAGCAGCCTGAGGCTTTTGGGTTTGGAGTTTCTCATGGACCTTGGGAAGATCCTCTTTAGCTTGCAGGGAGGATTCTTTGTGGAGGAGGCCCTGGTGGTTGAGTGTTGGTCCAGGGAGTGGTGGTGATTGTAATGGTGTTGATGTTGTAGGGGAAGAAACAAAATCTTCCTCTGCATGGCACTGGGAGCCTTGCTCTCGGGCTCCATTCGGAGTACTTCTGGATTGTCCAGCTCAGTCAGTCAGGGCAGGAAGGGAGGTGGCAGTGAAAACTATCTTTGGCAGGAGGTGCATGGGCACTAAATGGGGCCTTTCTAGAATTTCCCCAGTCTAGAGTTGAGAAAACCTCTGAGAGACCTTACAGGAGGGTGAGGCTTTCCAGCAGATCATTCTAATGGGTAAAATCCATCAGTCCTCTCAGGTCAAAGGGGGCGTGGTTACTCATTTCCCAGTCATTGCCATGGAAATTGTTGTCAGGTCTTATGTTTTTTTTTTTTTTTTTTTTTTTTTTGAGAGAAGCCAGATTTTATGTTAAATTTCCAAATGATTAAATTTGAATTTTAAATGAAAAAGCACAGGGAACTCTACTCAGTATTCTGGAATAACCTATATGGGGAAATAATCTGAAAAAGAGCGGATACATGTATATGTATAACTGAATCACTTCACCATACATCTGAAACTAATGCAATATTAGAAATCAACTATACTCCAAGATAAAATTAAAAATAAATGAAAAGCAAAATAAAATTACATTCAAAAGAGAATTCATTCTCCTCCCTACCCTCTTCTTGTCAAACAAAATATCTTCAAGAATGTCAGTACTGAATGATTCTTTTTTTTAAATGGAACTCACCTGCATATCACAGATTACTTGTCGTTACCTCCTCCCATCCATTATTGCTTTTCGGTCATTCTGTCCAACAAAATGCCCTCAAATTTGCAAATAATTTCTAGGGAAACAAAATCCCCAGCTGAGGTTTTTCCAGTTTTGAAGAGCAAGCATCACCCAACCTCAGCTCCAAGCATTGCTGCACTTTATCATGGACAGTGTCCGAGTATCTCTGTTTTTCTTTTACTGGGAATCTTGTGCCAAATCTGACACTTGAAACTCTTGATAAAAATCTTTCTTTCATCTCAGCCATCCTGCCCCCTCCACCAATTTCAGTGATGCCTGTTTGAGTAAATGCACCTGGCTTTTGGTTACAGCGGAATCAGGAGGTGGTTTGGCTGGCAGAAGGATTGCCCGGAGGCATTTGTGCATCTCACACCTTTCTTTGGCTCCAGCAGCCCTGACTCACAGCAGATATTCCATCCTGACTCGCTTTCCAGGAAGAGCCATAGCAGTGAAACTGGCAGGCTTCTGGCCCCTGGGGAAAGTTGTCATGAGCGGCCGCGCTTGGAGCTGAGGCTGGGTGATGCTTGCTCTTCAAATGTAAGTCTATAAAATGGAAATTCAAAAAAATAAAGAGTAAGTTAATTTTTTGGAAAGCAGTTTGACCATGTGTAAAAATGTGCATCCTTCTCTGAAGAAATGATCAGAAATGTGCACAATTATATTATTGTAAAGCTAATTCTGATCACTAAAAATAGTAAACAAATGATTTACAGTAAGAGAATGATTGAACTAATTTGAGTTTAACCATATAATATTATAAGTAGCCCTTCAAAACAGTATTAATGAGGAAACGACATGGGGAAATGCCGTATTAATTCCAAAGAAAACAGGATATGAAACTACATAAACACACAGGTTAATATATAGTTATATCTATATATATGCCTATTTTTTATAGCTGTTTTTCTTTTCTATAATTTTCTGTGTTTTCCTGAATATTCCACAGTTTTAAAAAAACAATCACTACTTAAAAAAAATAGACTTTTAACATTAGAACAGCTTTTCTTTTTCAAAGAAAGGATAGGGTTCCACTATATCTTACATATTTTCCTCTATAAACTTTATAAAATGAAAATAAAAATTATTTTTAAATGATAAAAAGGGTTTTCTTTGGCTTTAATATTATCACAAGCTGCATAATTTTTTAAGTTTTTTTTTAAGAGGTTTTTTTTTTTTTGATGTGGACCATTTTCAAAGTTTATTGACTTTGTTACAGTATAGTTTCTGTTTTATCGCTTTTTTATTTTTTACTTTTGGCCATGAGCCTGTGAGATCTTATTACCTCCCCAAATAGGGATGAAACCTGTACACACACACCACCATCACCATCAACCCCGCCTCCTGCTCCTCACCCTGCCACTGGAAGGAGAAGTTTTAACCACTGGACCACCAGGGAAGTCCATAGGTTTATTTGAAAGGAGGTTTTTAAGGAAAAAAAAAAAAGAATTATGTTCTTCATTAAAGGCATGTGTGGCCACCACCTATTTATAATGGTACATTTAACTGAGCTCTCAAGCATTTCACAGGTACTAGATGTAATGTTAGAACATTCAGAAACCCTCTTTAACTTTGCTATCTATCCTGAAGTACTTTAAAAGAATCTGTTGTTAATCATTAACTTACTTTTGGATTTGATTCCAAAATAGACTTGCATTTAAGACAAAAGTTACTCATTCTGCCTCTTAAAGTATTTATTATTATTTCTTCTCAAATTTCCTTAGTCAAATAAAAATCAGTTTTATATGAGTCCATAGTGGATATGAGTTTAAGATGCAGTCATCTGAAATGGCATTTACCAAGTAGGTGCTATTTTCATACTTTATTTTGACTGATCAACCCCCCAAAGCTGAAAGCTAAAAATAATAAACCCTGTCATTTTAGCAAGTCAAGTCATCAGAGAAGATATTAGGTAATGACAGCGGTTGGTATTGAGTAGGTTTTCTTTGCCACGGTGTTCCTGAATGGAAGCTCTTGAGGTAGGGGCTGGGGAAAGGCCCGAAATCTGGGCAGCCCCTTTCTTCACTCAAGAAGGAGAGGAGCTGGTTCACCTCAAGGTTTGGGAACTAGTTAACGATCCCTAGAGCTTTGCCCCCAGTCAGGCATTAGAACATGTACTGCAGTTTCAGAAGATCACGGAATCTTGTTTTCATGTCAGTTTCAAAGGCTTATATTATTCAATTCAAAAATTTTGTCACAACTGGCACCTCCATAACTGAAGTTTTTCTGCTGTTTTAGGGGATGATCGTCTAATGCCTTTTGTCCCTATGTTTTGAAATGAGGCCAAGCAGACCTATCCCACCTACACACCAGCCACTTATTCTTCGGTAGGAGCCCTGTGGGTGTTTTAACTCAGGTGTCTGTGTGGATGGGAAGAGACTGTCCTAATGAACTGATTGTTGTCATCATAACTGGGACAGAAGGTCCCAGTACATAGCAGTGGTTCTCATTTGGGTTTGATTTGGAGAATACAGTGGCAATATCATTTATCAGATTCTCCCCAGAAGCTTTTGTCCCCCACATTCTCCACCTGCAGGTTAAAAATACTGCCCCCCCCCCGCCCGCTGCTATAAAACACCCCCATCCCTCCTCCAGTTTATAAGGCAAGAATCCTTGGGATGTCAGAAACAAAACCAAACACACCCAAAATCAACTCTGTTTTTGGAATACTGCTGCCTTCTCTGTTAACATTTCTTAACTAAGGGAAAATCTATACACTCTGAAGAAGGCTAGCTGGAGAGGGAAAAGAAAAGAAAATTAAGAAACAATTTGGTTGGTTATCATTAATCCTTATTTAGCCCTGTGGGAAAATAAGCTTTTTTTCATCCATCTTTGTTAGCGGGTAGATTAAATTGGTTTAAGAATACTGTGGTCTCTGAAAGAAAAGACAATGGCACTTTACAGAGATACTACAAAGCAGCTGAAAATATTTTTCCTTCAGCTGTTCTGCTGTCTAAGATTAAATAGCCCTTAAGTGATTAGGGATCAGTATCTAAGAAGCATATTTGTGTCCCAAATGGAAAACTGTCCTGTCACAGCTAGGCCTTCTCCACAGAGCATATACCTAGGTGTATCTACTGGTACTTCTTAGAAAAGAAGATCATTCAGTGTTGAATTTTTGCAAACCTTCAAATACTAAGGCCTGAATCATCTGTTTAGGGCATTCAGAGCTGCCTAATGGAAGCTGCATACTTGAGGGGAATTAAAAACTACTTTCTTTCCAGTCTTTCCATCTCTCCCCAGTCTGCAGCAACCTTTGACACCACATAGATTTTGAAAGCAACACTGTGAAATTAGTGCCAGGGGTCTTTGAAAGGATGCTTGTAACTCAAAATGTGTTTTCTTATTCTTCAAATCTGAAAGCCATAAAGAAAAGAAAAGAAAATGCTTTTAATGAACAGTCTTTGCAGAATCAGCTCCTTGTAACTTTGGTCGTTCCCGTGAATCAAAAATAGCCCGAAGTAGGTCATATTGTAAAAATGAATTAGGTTTCACTTCACATTTCACTGCCTATGCTAGGCTTTTTTCATTCACAATGGCTGATTATTAGCTAATGACTGGCCAAAGTAAAACTGGATTAATTTTCTTATTTTTATTTTGCCATCTACTTCTTCAGAATATCAGTGGAGCCCACTGTGTGCTAAAGTTTTATACCTTTTTATTTGTTTCTCATAACAACCTTGAAAGTTGGAAGTTTTATCTTCATTTTATCTATGAGGGAACTGAAGCACATAGTTCAATGTCAATGGCCCAAGGACACACAACTCATTAGTAAAAGATCTGAAAATTGGACACATTTTTTTTTTGTCCAGAAACCCTGATGTTTTCAATTACACCCTCTTTATTTTAAAAAGTTTTGTATTTGATATTTCTTAGTAAGAAATAAGAATCTTAATACCTTGTAAACCAAAGAAAAAATACTTGCTGTAATATTAAATAATTTTTGAAAATGACAATAACACAAAACACTGATTTGAATTGAGCCTTAGTTTGAGCTAGGGGTTATTTTAGCCTCACAGGAATCCAGAGGTTGAGTTCCATTTTCTTGCTGTTTTACTGATGAGCCTCAAAAATGTTAAGGTGCTTGTTTAAGGTCAGAAAGCCAGTTAATGACAACCAAAACTCAAACCCTGCTGTCTTCATAGTCCAAGGACTTAATCTCACTTCATCAACTTGAGTTTAGCATTAAAAATGATCAGTATAAGCGGAAATGAAATGAAATATTAGTCTTTTGAGTCCATGTTGTATACTTTTATTATAGGCAAATAATATTTGGGAGCTAAAGTGTCAATAATTTTCATGGGTAAATAATTACAGTGTGTGTTTTTCTTCTAACCCTTTTATTTTGAACAAACCTCAAAGTGGTCTTGAAGGGTTGCTCTTTCTTCGTATGAAAGACTGATTGAGGGTGAAATCTCTGGATAGGTGCTCTTGCAGAGTGGGGACTAGGTTCCCTGCAGGGTTGACTGTGGCCTCATGAGAGACTAGAAAGATGCTGGTAAAACACTGAAGGCAAAACTAGACTTGCTCTGCCATTTTGCTTAAGCCCGTCCTGCACTGAGATAATAGAAGGGTGACCCCATGAACCTTCTCTTCTTGCCTAAGACGCGCTTTCCCATGGGACATGATCATCACAGAGGCTGGGGAGGGGTGCTTCAGTAGCCACCCCACCAGTGTGAACTGGCCACTATGCCATTTTATAACATCTCTTTGAGGGGAAGGAAGCCCTGAGTTACCTGTTTTTAGAGCACAGCCTCTCTGCAAAGCTTCAGGCTTCCTATAATACATGGTATTTTAGTCTATAAATTTGCAAGCAAAAAACAGACTATTAATTCAAGTATACTTTTTGTAGACATGAGAAACAATATTTTCAGGGCAGCTCTTTTACTGCATCTTTAATTTGGTGACAGATTTGCCCAGAATGAAGCAAAACACCAAGCAGTAAGAAATGAAAACTGTCCAATCCTAAGAAAACCCTGCTCTTATTTGTATAACCAACATATCAGGGCCCAGTCCATCTTTTATTTAAGACCTCCCCTGAATACTTAGGTTATTTAAATTCAGTAATATTTGAGAAAATGGAATTGGTCATGTACTCATTCAAAATATTTATCTAGTACCCTCCTATGTGCGAGCTTCTAAACTCCAGGGGTACATGGATCTCATGTGAGATAAATAGATGCTATACAAATAAACAAGTAATATTTAATAAGTCAGATGCTGAAGTTGCTATAAAGAAAACTTAAATAGGGTGTAAGGAGTGTGTGTGTGTAGTAATGGGTTCTTGCTTCATTAAAGGCCTCAAGAGTAGTATAACATTTGAGCATATATGAGGCAGATGAAGGAGCAAGTCTTTCAGCTATCTGGAGGAAGACTATGGCAGAAATGGAAAATGCAAAGGCCCTAAGGTAGAGTGGTGGTATATTGAGAGTTAACAGGGAAGTAGCAGTCTAGATGGAAGAGCCTGGTGGGCTACCGTCCATGGGGTCTCTAAGAGTCGGACACGACTGAGCGACTTCACTTTCACTTTTCACTTTCATGCACTGGAGAAGGAAATGGCAACCCACCCATTATTCTTGCCTGGAGAATCCCAGGGACGGGAGCCTGGTGGGCCGCCGTCTATGGGGTCGCACAGAGTCAGACACGACTGATATGACTTAGCAGCAGCAGCAGCAATCTGAATCAGTGGTAAAGAATCTGCCTGCCAATGCAGGAGACCAGAGTTCGATCCTTGGGTCAGGAAGATCCACTGGAGAAGGAAATGGCAACCCACTCCAGTATTCTTGCCTGGGAAAATCCCATGGACAGAGGAGCCTGGCCCTGAAAGAGACCTGACTCAGCGACTAAAAAACAACAACCAGTCTCTGACAACTTAAATGGGACTCTTCTGCTCTGACTGAGGCAGGATCCTCAGGCTAGGCTTCCTCAGTGACTTCCTGGGACGGCCGAAGTCCATCCTACAATTGCCTCCAATCTCAAGGGGCAAAGTAACTCCTTTAAAGCAGGTGGGGAAAGGCAAACAAGCTACACCCGAGCTGGAGAGGGTGGGAAGCCAGTATCATTTACATATTTAAATACTCCCTTCACAACCCATAAAATGCAAATCATTTTAATTGAGTATTTAAATCCTTTTCTCTGGTAGGTATTTCAGGCATTTCAGGCTTTATGCCAATTATTGCATCATCTTAAAAGAGAAGCTTTTAAATTAATTAAACCCATTACACTTGAATATCTGATTCTTGCCAATACATAATTTAAAGTCTTCACTTCAAAATAATTTGGTAAAGATTAGTAACCCTATCAAAATGGCCTAAACTAGGCACCTGGAGAAACATTAAACAGTCTCTAAACAGGAGCCAAATGGCCCTCTGAAAGGACTTCACTGTAGCCCCAGGAAGGCAAGTCTGCAGCGCTGTCTGGCCTCAGTCTTGGAGATTCTGATTCTGAGTTTGTAGAGGGCTCAGTATTCGTTTTTCAGACAAGTGATTTTCTGCATGTGGGATTTTAATTCCTCCAGTCAGGAATCAACGGTATCCCCTGCAATGGAAGCACAGAATCTTAACAACTAGATTGCTAGGAAAGTTCCTGACAAGTGATTCTCTTAGTGTTCGAAGTTTGAGAGCCACTGCTTTGGAGTAAAGTCAATATGGGTTCTATGTAGTACAGAAGAACAGAGTGGGCCGTTAGTCTGGTGTGGCTCAGATGACAAAGGGACAATCATTGCACTTTATTTTATGTAGTTGTATCAGTTAGGGAAGGCTCAGCTATGCTGCAGTAGCAAATAACCCCCAAATCTCAATGGCTTAATGATCTAAAGTCTATTTCTTGCTCTTAAAGTCCAGGGTCAGTATTTTGATGGGTGGCTCTTTTTCAGGCAGTGCACACTGGTGACTTTGATCCAATCACACTGTCCCCTAGGGCTTCCTCAGAGATTCCTGCAGAGACAATTGAAGAGAGTATCCATTTTTGTGGGTCATTTTAGGGACCAGGCTTGGAACTGTCCAGCCATTCTATCCGCATTCCATTAAGTAGAACTTGACTCCTAGATGCAAGGGAGCAGGAAAGGTAGCTCATGTGCTCAGGGGTCAATAGCAAATTTGTGTTGCCTAGGCCAACACACAGCACTGGGTCTGCAGCCATAATCCATAGTCCTCTCCTCAGTGCAATTTGCTGGAGGTTCCAGTGTTTTTCCACCCAGGTCTTCTGTATATTCTAATACATTATCCAGATTATTGACCTCTCCACCCTCCATACTAGTATGATGTAGCATGAGAAAGAACCCAACCTGGTTCAGCCAAATCCCACTGAGATATAATTGCACAAGGGACCTCCCCCTCTCAATCCCAAACACCCCAGAAATCATTTCTGTCTTAGAGTAGGAATCCCATCCCAGGGAAAGCACAGCTTCTTTCCTTTCTTTACCAAAGATTCTCTAAAAATCCATCATTTTTACAAGGCTTCTTGCTTTTTGGCAGTGGGGATGTTTATAGGCCAGAGCAGACATCCTGTAGGAGTGGATGATTCTAAGTATGTGTTTGTGAGTTGAGGCTTTCTAGACAGTCTAAAAATACAGGCAGGCGAGATAGGAATCCTAGGAGGGGCACATTCAAGGCAGAGATGGTGTGCCTTTATGGTATGACAACTCATAAGTACTCAGTATGAACTGAGGCATTAAACGATGCCACTACCTGTAATGGCACAGATTTTGGTTTCTCAAAGGATAATTTGAACCAGAAGCATCAGGATCAACTGGGAACTTTTCAGAAATGCACATTCTCAGGCCTACCCAAGACCCATAGGATTACTATTCTGGGCACAGAGGGCAGCATTCCATGTTCTGACAGCCCCCCAAGTGTTCTGTATGCACATTATGTTTGAGAATCACTGGCATAGATTTTATTAATACCTGATTACGGTTTTATTAATATCTAGATCTAAGTATTAATAGTAATTAAGGAGTCTAAATGAGAAATTTTTTTTTTCCAGTGGGAGAAAGAGATGGACATAAGCCTTTTAGGACATTTGTTAGGGAAACTGTTAATCTTAGATTAGATGCCTGATGGTAGCTCAGATGGTAAAGAATCTGCCTGCAATGCAGGAGACCTGGATTCAATCCCAGGGTCGGGAAGATCCCCTGGAGAAGGGAATGGCAGCCCACTCCAGTATTCTTACTTGGAGAATCTCATGGATAGAGTAACCTGGCCGGCTGCAGTCCGTGGTTTGCAAAGAGTTGGACACGACTGAGCAATTAACACATACTTCTTTTGTATGTCTGTCTATAATACTCTGTAGGGAGAATCAACAAGGTAGCTTTAGCTTGAGACAATTCAAGTGCCTAAGATTACGCATTACTTTTTCACACACATGACATAATCAAGCAGAAGAAACAGGCTAACAAGTTTTAAAAGCATTTTAAAAGCAAAGATTGATTCAAAATGCCTCTGGAGTTTTCCTCTTGATTTTACTGATTCCTTTTGGCTGCTCTCCTCTTTGTCGATCTGAAACTCTGGTCCTGATGACTTTTAAGGGCTCTGAAATGAGTAATCCTGTTTATTGGAAACATTTCCAGTTTTCCTCCTCTCTTGCCATCCTAGATGAACAGTACTAACAAGGTAAACCAAGGGGAACCCTAGACATGATTATGGACCTCAGTCATTGTGATGTCTGCAGGATGGGGAGATGAAGCTCAGAAACACAGTGGACCCTACCCTGCAGGACTCTGGGAATTGGTTTCAGGCACAGGTTCCTGATATCAGCAAGATTTTCTTCTTTTTTATACAAGCAGTGGAAGCAGATTTAAAATAAGAACTCCTGACCTCTGGCCCTTCTGCTAACATCAGCTAATGAATGAATCAAAACTCAAAATAAGCTCCTTCCAAACTAGCCTTCCGGCATGTGAGAGAACTGTCATCTGCTCCCCTAAACCCTTAAAATGTCACTGACCTTGGCTATTTTTGTTTGCTACAACTGAAGTTGCCAAATAAAATACAGGATACTCAGTTAAATTTAAATTTCAGAAAGAAAAAAATAACATTTTGGTCTAAGTATGTCCCATAACCGGTAAGTATGAAATATTTGAATAAGTTGACTGCTTGAATATAAGTGTGACCTTTTGAATTTTAGGTAAATGACTAATTTTTTCTAGTGTGAGTATATCCTGAATTGCGTACTTAGTTATAAAACATACTTATATTAAGGTATTAATTTATATGAAATGTAAGTAATCTACCTGGGTGTCCAGAAGTATCATTTGTTAAATATTTTTTATTAAACACAATCCTTGTAACTTATGGCAAAGAAATACTTGGAGGCCACTAAGATGTCCAGGGCTTCTTAGGAATCTCCAGACCTAGCCCCAAGTCAGCAGAGGCATTTTGCCTTTGGATCCTTTGTTTATTAAGCCCTTGTTTCCTTGTCATTGCCACTCTAGTTTTGGACAGCCTCTCATTTCTCCTCTCTTGCTGTTCATCTTCCTGGCCTCTGCCTTGTTTGCAGAGAAAGACTGTCCTCTTATTAGAAACAGTATCAGCCAATCTGAGTTCTTCCCTTTAACCAACTAGTCTTGCCTTGAAGACTGAATTAAACTTTCCATTTTGGAGCTCAGTGCTATCTGGATAGTTGCGGGTCAGATGCCTGGTGTTTCTGAAAGCTTGGTAACTCCAGTTCTCTTGTATGATTATTATCTTTGGTGAATCACAGAAACAAACTCTCAAACTGAGTCTTTGTGTGGGTGGAGGTACTGAGTCTTTGTGTAGGTGAAGGTGACCATCTCATTACCATCAATTAGATGAATAGAACGCCTGACTCCCACCAGCTCCGGTTTTAATGTGAGAATCAGTGTAGATAGTGTCAGATACAAATCGGTGAACAGGACTCTCAGCCTGAAAGCAGAGACCTGGCAGCAGCCATATACAATCATTGTGTTCTTTCTGTCCTAGATTCCGGTAGCTGCTTCTCTCTAGAGACTTTATATGCTTGCTTAGTTCTCTATGAAGTCAGCTGGAACATAGGACATGGAGGAAACCTGGAAGAAAGAGAGACTCCGACCCAATTTGAATGTCCCCATGGCTCAGTTACTCCAAGAATTCAAGCCTTAAAGGTGCACCACCTTGAAGTCACTAGAGCATCACCTAAAGTCCTCTCAACATAGGGATTGTAGACTATTGCTGAAATTAACTTTTTTCCATTCCTCTCCTTTCCTTTTACTTTGTGTGACTGGGAATTTCAAGTGTATGAAAACTATAGTGTTGGTTTATTTTATTTGGACACGAGCCTTTGTTATTTGGGTGGAGTTATGCCTGCAAGTGACCACCTGTCACTGTCAGTGGCTGCTGGGATCACATTGTGGAAGGGTGGTGTTTTGCTTTTAGTTTTTAAATGGCATTGGATGGTTGCAAGATGGACAGTAGTCTCATTTCTGTTTTCCATGGAGGGGTCCTGGTTTTGGTTACACTGAAATCAAATTAGCTTCAGTTCAGTTCAGTTGCTCAGTTGTGTCTGACTCTTTGTGACTCCACAAATCACAGCATGCCAGGCCTCCCTGTCCATCACCAATTCCCAGAGTTCACTCAAACTCATGCCCATCAAGTCAATGATTCCATCCAACCATCTCATCCTCTGTCATCCCCTTCTCCTCCTGCCCTCAATCCCTCCCAGCATCAGGGTCTTTTCCAATGAGTCAACTCCTCATATGAGGTGGCCAAAGTATTGGAGCTTCAGTTTTAGCATCATTCCTTCCAAAGAAATCCCAGGACTGATCTCCTTCAGAATGGACTGGTTGGATCTCCTTGTGGTCCAAGGGACTCTTAAGAGTCTTCTCCAACACCACAGTTCAAAANCTTCTCTTCTTTTCACTGGTATTTATTTGTAAGGGCTCCCTAGACAGCCATTTTGCTTTTTTGCGTTTCTTTTCCATGGGGATGGTCTTGATCCCTGTCTCCTGTACAATGTCACGAACCTCATTCCATAGTTCATCAGGCACTCTATCTATCAGATCTAGGCCCTTAAATCTATTTCTCACTTCCACTGTATAATCATAAGGGATTTGATTTAGGTCATACCTGAATGGTCCAGTGGTTTTCCCTACTTTCTTCAATTTAAGTCTGAATTTGGCAATAAGGAGTTAATGATCTGAGCCACAGTTAGCTCCCGGTCTTGTTTTTGTTGACTGTATAGAGCTTCTCCATCTTTGGCTGCAAAGAATATAATCAGTCTGATTTCAGTGTCGATCATCTGGTGATGTCCATGTGTAGAGTCTTCTCTTGTATTGTTGGAAGAGGGTGTTTGCTATGACCAGTGCCTTTTCTTGGCACAACTCTATTAGCCTTTGTCCTGCTTCATTCCATATTCCAAGGCCAAATTTGCCTGTTACTCCAGGTGTTTCTTGACTTCCTACTTTTGCATTCCAGTCCCCTATGATGAAAAGGACATCTTTTTTGGGTGTTAGTTCTCAAAGGTCTTGTATGTCTTTGAAGAACTGTTCAACTTCAGCTTAGATTAGATACATTTAAAAATTGGCCTTGCTGGTAGCTCAGATGGTAAAGAATCTGCCTGCAGTGCAGGAGACCTGGGTTTGATCCCTTGGTTGGAAAGATCCTCTAGAGAAGGGAGTGGCAACCCACTCCATTATTCTTGCCTGGAGAATTCAAATGGACTGAAGAACCTGGTAGACTACAGACCATGGAGTCACAAAGATTTGGACAGGACTGAGTGACTAACATACACTAAAGAGAAAATTTGCCCTCGCAATCTGTTGATGGTGCACTCAGACTTTGATATGAGTCATAAACTGGATGGAGATCTCATTAGCGATTCAATGCTCCTTTTGCTCTAAATAACAGCTTATAAAGAACAGAGTGTGAGAACACAGAGACAGTGGGGTAGTGGCAGGTTTCCTCATTGCTATTTGATTTTGGGTGCGGGTAGCAACTACACACTGTTTTCAGAGTTTTCAACCTGATGATACTACAATTATTTCATATCTTTTCAAATTTCATCCCACCCCTCAGACCACGTTCAGTCCTCCAATCTGTGCTTTTGTAATTTCTTACAAGTGTAATGAATATATTGGACTGGAAGTCCCTGAGGGCAGAGTTGATGTCCATCTAATTGACTTTGGAATCATCGGTGGCCAGTGCTGTCCTGGAACACTGGTGCTCAACAGAAGGATGAATGAATTAGACTTTAGAGCTGACTGAAGCTGGAACTTGGTCTGTATGCAAATTACCTATTTGTTGGGTTAAGAGACCATTTTGTACTCCTGCCATCTGACTTCTGACTATCTTTACCCACTGAAAAGAGTGTTCACATGGCATATAAAAAAAAAACTTTCATAAGTAAGATATTGGGGAAATACATCTCATGTACTAAAACAGAGGTTGGCAAGCTTCTTTTTGTAAAGAGCCAAAAATAAGTTTTTTAGGCTTTTTGGAATCGGGTTTTTGTCACACCTACTCACTTACTGCCCTTGTAACATGACAGCAGCCTTAGATAATAGGCAGAGGAATGAGCATGGCTGTGTTCCGGTCAGACTGCATCTACGGACATAAATGTGAATTTCGTATAGCTTTCACATGTCACAAAATATTATCCTTTAAGGAAAAATTTCCCAAATGTTTAACAATGTGAAGTCATTTTAAACCCACTGGCTAGTACAAAAAACAGGTGGTAGACTGGATCTGATCTGGCCTACTGGCCACAGTTTGGTAAGTCCTGCACTAAAGTAAAACAACTAGTACCAAAGTAAAAACTTTGTTGGGAAAAAAATGGCATTTTTGCTTTATAGCTTTCTTATGTTGCTAACCGCTGAAATAAGAGACAAAGGAGCTTTTTTTGGTACCACTTCTTTTAAGTATGCGTGCATGCTTGCCTCTGTGTCCACATAGGTCTGTGGTAGTTTTCAGATTGCGTTTGGTATATTTTCTGAGCCACTTGGGATGGTGAAAGGGAATTGGAGAAAATACAGTACGATCCCAATTTTTTTTAAGCACATTATACAAAAATATATTTTATATATGCTTGTAAACAGTTCTGGAAGGTATTTAGTAAATGATAATGGGTTATTGGTGAGAACTGAGAGCACGACTGATGAAGGGGCAGTACTTGACTTTTTTCTGAATTACTTGAAAATGAGAATGATCCTTATATGATTTGTGGAATTAAAATTAAGTGTTTGATTTTAGAAATATATTCATGAAAAAGTAAACGCCACCTGCTTCTGTGAATCTGCAAATACAGTTCATCTCTGATTGTAATGACATTGCAATCTTTTCATATTCATCCTCTGGAAATACTTTTGGGAAGTCCCTTCATCTATGAGAGAATTGATAGATAGGAAGTGTTTAGATTTTGTAGGAGCAAGCATATCTTCTCAAGGGATGCTGGTAATTAAAATAGCATGAAAGTACAGTAAAATCCCACAGTCTTCTATACTGTGGATCCAGAGCATATACTAGTTTCATAACACGTTTCTTACTCACACACAAAAGACCTTGAAAGCAGGTGGTGTCTTGGTCCCCTGATACCAATGTGTTTTAATAAGGTTCCACTGGATTTTCAAAGTCTTTGGTTAAATTGGAACTGACATTTATGGTAATTAGCTAGGTTTGGAAGCTTGAAACAGGTAAAATTGAATTACAGTGGGCTCCAAATTATGTTTATTTTCAAAATGATGGCTTTGAAGAATATTTGGTTCCATTTGTCAGTTATTTCCTATCTTGCAACTTCGCCCATTCTCTCCCTGCTGGTTGTGTTGATCTGGTAATCTGAAATCTTTTGTCTGTCTGTATGTAATGTGATAGGATGTTTTCCTGTGGTCCATCTGTCTCCTACAGGAGGTGAAAGTACTTTTCAGAAATGGCTTGAGTTGATGTTATTAATCTTTATAAGCAGAGAAATTCCTTGAATAATTAAATAGCCAAATGGCAAGAGGGGGACTTGGTATGAAAATAATATTTTCTGTCAGCTTCAAAAATCACAGCAGGGCCAGGCTTTCATCCATGTAACTCAAATATCAAAATACTGGATGCTTATTCTCTTTTATACAGGTTTTTCTACTTTGTACCACCTAAAGGCAATGTGGAAACATTTAGAAAATATGCATTTACTTTTTTTTCTGTTAAAATAAAAAAGCACACAATGAACTAGCCAGCGAAAAGAAAGCCTTTCTTTTACCCTGAAGCAACAGATGCTGCCTTTGACCTTGGGATTTAAGGGCAAATCTATTCTTGTTTACATGTCTTGAATTTCTTGGATTTGCCAGTATAAAGGCAGCAGTTGGGAATGAGTAGTTTTGAAAGTATATGAATGATTAAAAAAAAAATTAGTCTACACAGCTGTTGTTAAAGAAATGGTGGTTCTCTTCTCTCCTAGTTCATTATGGTACAGTTTAAAAAATCATTTTTATTATTTTGTTTTCTTTCCTAATTTTAATTGGAATGATCCTAGTTACAGGTGTCGCAGCCTCTGATCCTGCACTGATACCCTGCTTCCTGGTGAAGGTGCCTGTAGAGTCTGACATGTGATTTGGTCCTCCATGTTGGACAGACATACAGCCAGTCCCGTTTAGGCAAACCAACAATAATGAGAAAATTAATAATCAAATATGTTTCTTGTCCTCTTTAAAATGCCCTTTGCTTACCCTATCTTTTGGAAAGTTATTTACAAAGGTGACAAAAGCCTTTAAAAAATGTGACAACCAGGTAAAATTACTCTGCGTGGTGTCCACCCACTTGGGATTAATATTATTTCATTGAAAGACTACTAACAAGTTTCTTGTTGTTGTTGTTTAAATGAAAACCAATAGATATGCATTAAGTATTTTTGCTTCATTTTTCATGAATCACACATTTGAGAAGAAAATCTTGATGAGAAACTCTTACCTTTGAACCACAAAGAAATAGTGTCTATATCCTTTCAGATAGTACTGAAATCAGAAATACTTTTTCCCTGTAAGTGTCATAAAGCTCAATTATATCTCTTTTCTCATTACATTTTCAACCTGAGGAAGCTGATGGTGATATAGGTAAATCAATTTCTTTGTTTCCCTTAATATATAATTTTACTGAATTTTTATCATCTTCTGGATTTAACTCTTTATTTGTGGCTCTTTAAGGCCCCTGGTCTTCCCTGATAGCTCAGTTCGTAAAGAACCAGGAAGGTCTGTAATGCAGGAAACCTCGATTTCTTTCTTGGGTCGGGAAGAGCCGCTGGAAAAAGGGTAGGCTAAACTCCAGTATTCTTGGGCTTCCCTGGTGGCTCAGCTGGTAAAGAATCCGCCTGCAATGTAATGACCTGCCCTTCTTCAGGGGATCTACCCCATCCAGGGATTGAACCAATCTCCTGAGTTTGATCCCTGGGTTGAGAGGATCCCCTGGAGAAGGGAAAGGCTGCCCATTCCAGTATTCTGGTCTAGAAAATTCCATGGACTATATAGTCCATGGAGTTGCAAAGAGTTGGACACGACTGAGTGACTTTCACTTTCAAAATCCTTAATAGCGTTTATATAATTCTATTACTAACTCTATAGACAAAAGACAAGACACATTAGAATGTCATCATGGATATTTAACTAGCGAGTTAAAATCAGAACATCTTTGTTCTGTTTAGCACTGCCTGCTAATTATAGTACAGGTAAGCTACTCAGGTATAATCGGCCAATGTGGAAGAAGCCAAGGGGCTCATAGAAGGCCCCCTTTCCTTTGACTTGATCAGTAGTGCGTGTGTATGTGCTAAATTGTTTCAGTCGTGTCCAACTCTTTGTGACCCTATGGACCATAACCCGCCAGGCTCCTCTGTCCGTGGGATTCTGTAGGCAAAGATACTGGAGTGGGTTGACATGCCCTTCTCCAGGGGATCTACCCCATCCAGGGATTGAACCAATGTCTCTCATGTCTCCTGCATTGGCAGGCAGGTTCTGTACCACTGGTGCCACCTGGGAAGCCCTGATCAGTAATAAGAGAAGAAATATACCAAGGAGGTCAACTTCTGCAGAAGGAATGAGGTTCTTTTGCAGGCACAGGCCAACAATTACTGAGTATACTTCATGACTGTCCTTTCCGATGCTTTCAGAATCATTTTATTAAGCTTCTCAGGATCTCTCCAAATTCCTGTAAGAATAAATGTTTGAAATTCTAGTACAAACCTACTTCCCTGGTAAGCAGATACTTAAGACATCCTGCCTTCTTAAGTTGATGCTTCTGGAAGACATCATTGGAATATATATTAGAGTAGTTAGCACATCATGATCATGTGTGTGTGTGTGTGCGCTGTCATGTCTGACTCTTTGTGACGGTATGGACTAGCCTGACAGGCTCCTCTATCCATGGGATTCCCAGGCAAGAATACTGGAGTGGGCTGCCATTTCCGCCTCCATGGGATCCTCCCTATCCAGGGATCAAATATACAACAAGGTGATTATAACCTTCTGGAGACTTTCTTGATGATCATTTTTTAGGGCATTTTCCTTGTTAACTTCTGGTACCTTAAAAAGGTCCCAATGCTTTTCATTGACTCTCTTGAAAACTGAAGCTTTGAAGAGGTTTTAAGAAACTTGATTCTTTAATCAAATATTCAGAAATCCATTTTATTGGTTCAGGAATCCAAGATGGACACTTAAAATTTGTTTATCCAAGCAACTAATTACTCAGTCAACCAACCAACTAGCCAACCAATCAACCAACCAAGTTCGCTGAATATCTTGCCTTAGAACTCTTTCCTAAAATCTTCCCAAAACTTTTTAACAACAATTCCAAGAAAGGATGGTAAAGGTGTCTTTTATAAACTCTTAACAGTTAAACTTGTAAATTTGTCAGTAATGGGAAGAACATTATCTGTCATATTAACATGTCTTTATGCTAAATTTTTTCTAGACTGTGGTTAGAGATCAACTGTGGGGAATTTCTGCCTAACGGTGATAACATTTTCTAAAAAATTACAAAATGTTGTCCATTCTATAATTCTATAAAATTCTAAAGTAAAAAAGGATAAAGTATTCCTCAAGATAGAATTTATTTCCTTTTATTTTTACCTGTATTTTTTTAACACAATGAGTCTAGTATAAATATTCTTTTATACTCATTTATTGATATATTTGTAGGTAGAGTATTAATTTTTGCAGTCTACTGGAATGAAATATATTGTATAAATACATGAACTAAGATGTCTTAATTTGAGAATTTATAAAAGAAGCCTAGTGCATTTTAGAAGTTGGTTTTTCAGTTGTTGTTGTTTTTTTTTTTAATCTTTTGGCAAAAGGATACAGTCCATAGGCCATGTGAGAAAATGCAGTTTAAAAGTAATTATCTTTGAAAGGCTATTCTCCGTCTGTCTTAGTTTAAGAACATGGTTAGGAGTTTTAAAAGAATGGATTAGTACAGGAAATTTACAATATTTCCTAATAGGAACTAAACTATATATAAAACAGGAATTGACTTTTTAAAATTTTTACTTTGGATTTCTCTAAAACTTTCTATGCCCACCTAAACTGATCTGTTCTAAACAGAAATTTAAGAACATTAGTACCTAAAAATCTATATTTTGGAAATGACATCTTGGACTTAGTATTTAGAATGTATGTGTTTTGCATATGTTTAAATTATGCTTGTGTTTTGACTGGACATTAAATGTTTGAGATACTCATAGTAAATAATTACACAGATTGTCTTACAAGATTGGAGTACCTGTTTGCAAAGGTATCTTAGTCCTTTCATAAGACTAGGTTTAGGCCAAACCAAGTAGTAGGAAAAAGCATAGGTTTCATTAATAGATTAAGACAGATGTAGCTCAAACCTAAGCTTCTTGTTAATTAGCTATTTAACTTTGTGCAAGGTATTTAAGTGCCCTTAAGCTCAGGAATTATATACTTTCCAAGTGTCAGGCACTGTACTAGGAATAAGCAAGCACCCTTTCTTTTCCTTGGAAGGTTACTGTTCAGTGGGAGAGTAAACTCACTCATATGTGTAACTTTAATATATGTAGTGGGTGTGCTTAAGATCAGAGAAATATACTCAGAGTACCGTGGAGCTGGGACCCTCCTGCCTGGCAGCTTATGTTGATTGGACACCTGTGTGCTCGCACAGTGCTAGGACTTAAATACCAGCGTGAGACATAACACAATCCTGACTGTGCTGGTGTCTTATAGCCTAAATTACGAGACCTGACTGTCAATGAGTAATTCTGGGGCCTACCTGGTAGGGTTTGTGAGGCTGAGATAAATGTTCTTTCTTCTTCACACCACTTCCACTCTGCTCACTAGACCCTCCCTGTGCACCAGTGTCCCATGTACCTAACCAGAACTTGCTGGCTGGGGCAGATTCCCTGTGGGCAGCTGTTTATCTCGATTAACAGTTCCATGTCATGAATTCCTTTATAAGGTGAGTGAATGGTTGAATCCTTCTTTCTAAGAATGTATTGTTTTCGTAGACCTCTGGAGGCATCAAGAACATAAATAAGTATCTCTTCATTTGGCAGAGTTTCTGCCACTGAACAGATCTCCCTGGGTAACTGGGGTGTCTCCTTCAGGCCCCACTCTAATGGTGCCTGGCTACTCTCCAAATGTCAGTGGGTCCTTGGTATTCATGGAGATAACAACAGATGGTAACCCTGCTACGTCCTCCGATGTGAGTGTTATTGGCCTGTGGGCTTGCCAAGCCGAAATGCAGGAAAAAGAAACAGAAATTAGCCTTGATTCAGAAGTTGGAATGCTTTGCTACAGGTGAAATAACTTATTTCTTTGATAGATAGTCCATCTTCCCCCGGCTTTCAGTTCCAGGTTATTGTCCTGAGAAAAGGTTTAGGAACTGTGCGTCCGTGCATGCATGCTAAGTCCCTTCAGTCCTGTCTGACTCTTTGTGACCTTGTGGACTGCAGCTTGCCAGGCTCTGTCTGTCCATGGGATTCTCCAGGCAAGAATACTGGAGTGGGTTGCCATGCCCTGCTCCTGGGCATCTTCCCGACCGAGGGATTGAACCTGCATCTCTTAGGTCTCCTGCATTGGTAGGTGGGTTCTTTACCCACTAGTGTCACCTGGGAAGCCCTTAAGAAGTGTGACATCATCCTATTAAATACTTCTCAGATATAATCTTTTAATTATGCTATATAATTAATTATATAATTCATATAATAAAATGGCATATATGGTGATAATTAATAATTATAAAATGTAATCACTTGTGTATAATTCTTGTTTCTTTAGGCAAATAAATACATAGTAGACACACAGTTAAATATAAAATACTCCTTGTGGTAATATAAGAACTATCACTTAGGCAGGAGGATAAAGAAGGAACATGAACATGAATCATTTCTATATATTTTTTCCTTTTATTTTTGATTTATATTTTTCAAATTAAAATTAAAAAAAAATTTTTCTCCTTTTGAAGCACAGGTAGGATTGCATCATCTTCCTTCTCAACAAAGATCAGTGGCATCTTATTGCACTCAGACTCGTCTGCTCAAAGGCCTCTATGAGCTGCTTTTCATCCCAAGTACTTTCACATCTTTTAGGTACCCTTTGCTCCAGCTTAACTGGTCTATTAACTGTTCCCCCCAAAAATGGTATGTTAACTGCTTTATACCTCTTTGCTCTACTGTTTGGTCAGCAGAGAATATCTTTTATTCCTTACCTATTTATGAGCTCCTACTAATCCCTCAAGACTGAGTTCAATCTTTCTTGCAATCTTCTACCATCCTACTAATCAGAATCAATTATTTCTTCCTCTCTGTTTCTCACTGTTGACCTGTTGTGTGTATTAGTACTACCTGCATAGGCCTTTGTCATTCCTGCTTGTATTTAATCAATTCATTCACTCATCCATCCATCCATTCATTCAAAAATTATTTCTTGAATGCTTAGTGGCACTCTACAAGGAGATGGGAATGTAATGGGAAGCAGAAAACAGATATGGTGCCTGTGCTCTGGGAGCTTACAGTCTTCAGCCAGGGATGGGCAGAGCACAGTGAAACCCACAGAGCTAAAACCACAACTGCCAATAAGAGCAAGGGAGACAGAGAGATCTGTATATCTCTGTCTCTCTAGGCTGTAACCTCCTTAACATTAGTGATAGCCTCTTGCTTGGCGGAAAAGGTGGTAAGATAATCCAACTGTGACCATACAGTGGGGGTAGACGCTCTCTGTTGTGGTTGAATTGTGTCTCCTCAAAAGATGTGTGAAAGTTCTAACCCCCCAGTATCTATGAATACAACTTTAGAAGAACATAGGGTCTTTGCAGATGTAATCAAATTAAGTTGCAGTCATACCTGATAAGGGTGGGCTATAATCCAATATGTGCTTAGTCGCTCAGTCATGTCCAACTCTTTGCAACCCCCTGGACTGTAGCCCACCAGGTTCTTCTGTCCATGGGGATTCTCCGGGCATGCATACTGGAGTGGGTAGCCATTCCCTCCTCCAGGGGATCTTCCCAACCCAGGGATCAAATCCAGAACTTCAGGTGGATTCTTTACATCTGAGTCACCAGGGAAGCCCATAATACAATATAGCTGCTGTCCAATAAGAAGAGGAGAAAAGACACATATAGAAGAGAATGCTATGTGAAGACAGGAGGGAGGGAGAGATTGGAGTGATGAGTTTACAAGTCACACAATGCAGCCCCACCCAAATGTGGAGGAGAGACAGGAATCAGATTCTCCCTCAGAGCCTCCAGAAGGAACCAAATCTGATGACACATGGGTTTTGTACTCCATCCTCCAGAACTGTGAGAGAATAAATTTCTGTTGGTTTAGACCACCCAGTTTGTGGAAAGTTGTTATAGCAGCCCTAGGAAGTGACTGTCCTGTCCCAGAGGGAAGTTCATAGGAACTAGGGCCCAGTGCTTTCATGTTTGTATAAATGAATGAATTGGCATGAATGATTGAATGAATGAATAGATTCTTGTCTTTGTTCTCAATGTTGAAAGACCAGGGTGAGTTCAGGATATTTTTTTCTGTGCTGCCTCTCTTTTAAGAGTGAAAAAATGTGGATTTACAATTAACAACATCATTATCAGTTAAGGAAAGTGAAAGTGTCAGTTGCTCAGTCCTGTCCGACTCTGTGACCCCATGGATTATAGCCTGCTAGGCTCCTCTGTCCATGGGATTCTCCAGGCAAGAATATTGGAGTGAGTTGCCATTCCCTTCTCCAGGGGACCTTCCCAATTCAGGGATCAAACCCAGGTCTCCTGCATTGCAGGCAGATTCTTTTACCATCTGAGCCACCAGGGAAGCAGAGGCTGAACTGAATTACTTGCCCACAAGGCTCTGTCTTTAGACATAAAGCTGTGTTTTTGGTCACTGTGGCTACTGAGGGGGTTTAAAAAAGCCCAAATCACTAAATATTGAAATAATAACCCTTTCCCTTCTCCCTCTGAAGTAGAATCTTAGTCCTTATATCTCCAACCGTGGTTCCCCAGGCATTTTGTGTTTATCACTCTGGTTGAATGGCTCACTTTAAGATAAAGCAGCAATTACACTTCTTTTTTGGTTGTTGTTAATGGTTGTTAGAATTTGTGTTCCATTTTATATGTTCAGAGCACTTTACAGTTGTTATCTGATTTTTATTTGTTATTTTTTAGTTGTTATTTTTCATAGTCCTCAAGAATTCATGATGCTTTTTATTTTTGTTTGTGAAGGAAAATAATGAAAGGATGAAGATGTGTAGTGACCATTGAAAGCTATACTAATCAGATGTTCGTTCATCTGAGGTGCTGCCCCACCTTCTTAGCCTATAGGCCCTTCAGCTTCTTCCCCCTCCTCAATATTCTCACTCTTGATCTATTACACCGCCAAACTCTGTAAAACTTCTGTGACCTCTTTCAGTCTCTCACATCTCCATTTCACTTTATTATATGAAGTTTTGTTTGTGCACTTTCCCAAGTAGATTATGAGTCTTGGAAGGACAGGTGCCAGTGGGCATGTAGGAACCATCTCTTGAGAGTGATCAAATAAAGAAGTCAATGAATGAATGAAGTTCCCAGAGTTGACTTAGGCCAGGAATCCCCTGAATTTTAGCAATGATTTCCCTTTTTATATGTCTAAGACCATAACCATAAAACTCTGCAGTGAGTCCCCATGCAAGTCCCAGAGGGGCAGGAACCAGATAGCTGTGCCAGCTTGAGGAACCTCCAGGTCAGCCTTTAGCTTGGCATGGATCTCCTAGTCTTGTTATTGGTGAAGAATGGAGTCATCTCTTCTCACAGGCTCAGTGGCTGTTAAGACCACTTCTCAGATGTGCCAGCCAAAGATCGCAGGGTCATAGCCAGATGGGACAGGCCAGGTCAGTTGCTTTAGCTCTTCATACAGAGAGATAAGGCTGGAGTCGAGATTCTCCTGATCTGGAGATCACTGATGCCTGGAGCCTACAGGCTGCTTTGAGGGATGGGGTTGTCACTGACTCCAGCAGTGGGGAACACAGCAACCCCACACCCTGTAGAGTGTGGCTTTTAGGGTGAGGGATCTGCTCCTTGTGTACGTGTGTGTTCTCCTCATTGTTGAAATGTTGGGATCTTTTTTCTCCCACTTCTCCCTGAAGCCAGAACCCTGCTTTGAGGAACATGGTCACATATTTGTTATTTATTTCATAATACATTAATCTTTTATTATTATTAGTGAACTTTACACTATTGGAAGTTTTTTTACTCTCTTATTTTACTTTCTAGGTTGATAGGTAAAGAAAACAGCAGTAAGCTCTGTTTGGGACCTTCTCTGCCATTCAGCCTGCATGTCCTTTGTCAAGTCACCGAATCTTGCCACATTTTTTAAAAACTTTTTATTTTACATTGGAGTATAGCTGATTAAATGGCACCCAACTCCAGTACTCTTGCCTGGAGAATCCCGTGGGCGGAGGAGCCTGGTAGGCTACATACAGTTCATGGGGTCGCTAAGAGTCAGACACGACTGAGCGACTTAACTTTCACTTTTCACCCTCATGCATTGGAGAAGGAAATGGCAACCCACTCCAGTGTTCTTGCCTGGAGAATCCCAGGGACAGCGGAGCCTGGTGGGCTGTTGTCTATGGGGTCGTACAGAGTCGGACGCGACTGAAGTGGCTTAGCAGCAGCAGCATAGCTGATTAACAGTGTTGTGATAATTTCAGGTGCACAGCAGAATGACTCAGCCATACATATATATGTGTCCACTCTCCCCAAAACTCCCCTCCCATCCAGCTGCCAGCATAACATTGACAGACTTCCCACATATATACAACGGAGTATCTCTCCACATGGGCTTCCCAGATGGCTCAGTGGTAAAAAATTCGCCTGCCAAGCTGGAGGAGAAAATGGCAAGCCACTTCACTGTTCTTGCCTGGGAAACCCCATGGACAGAGGAACCTGGCAGGCTATAGTCCATGAAGTCACATAGAGTTAGACACAACTTAGCAACTAAAGTCACTACCACCATCTCTCCACGTTTAAAAAATACATTTCTTTATTTGACTCTGTCGAGTCTTGGTTGCGGCATGCGGGCTGAGTTGCTCCACTGGGTGTGGGATCTTAGTTCTGCAATTAGGAACTGAACCTGCTTTCCCTGCAAGGCAGATTCTTATCCACTGGACCACCTCGCTCCACATTTTTAATTCACAATTTTCCTAATCTTTAGAATGAGCAGGTTGAAGATCTTTATAAATTCCCTTGCAGCTCTGCTGTTCTCTGATTTTTTGCTATAATGTAATTCTAGCTCCC
>SJXQ01004611.1:0-116122 GCA_006408695.1 Aepyceros melampus | reverse complement strand
TCACACTGTTCATCTTAATTTACCAATTTTGCTTTGTGTCTCTTCTCATGTATATGGATGTACATTCACACATGTGTTTTCTTCCTGAGCCATTTGAAAATAAGTTGCAGCACCATGGTCCTTCAACCCCAATACTTCAGCATCATCATCAAAAAACAAGGAGGGATCGCTGTGTAACCATGAAACCACAGGAATTTGAGGTACCAAATTCTAAGGTACCAAGGAATTTGACAACTGTGTAACATAATATTGCCATTTAATACACAGTACTTATTTGGGTTTCCCAAGTGGTTCAGATAATTATCTGTACAACTCTTTGGTTTGATCAAGGATTTTGTGTTGCCTTTAATTGTTCTCTTGCTTTAGTCTTCTTTAATCTAAAATACGGAGAAGGCAATGGCACCCCACCCCAGTACTGTTGCCTGGAAAATCCCACGGATGGAAGAGCCTGGTAGACTGCAGTCCATGGGTCACTAAGAGTCAAACACAATTGAGCGACTTCACTTTCACGCATTGGAGAAGGAAATGGCAACTCACTCCAGTGTTCTTCCTGGAGAATCCCAGGGACGTGGGAGCCTGGTGGGCTGCCATCTCTGGGGTCACACAGAGTCGGACATGACTGAAGCGACTTAACAACAACAAATCTGAAATAGTTCTCCACTTTTTTTTTTGTCTTTTATAACACTGCAGTGTGGTGTTGAAAAAGTTCTCACCAGTTTTTTGGTGGAATGTTCCACAATCTGGATTTGTCTGCTTACTTCCTTATAATTAGATTCCATTTAATTTTGCGAGAGTACCATGTAGATAGTCCTTTGTCCTTCCTGTTGCATCATATGAAGAGTCACATAATGCTAGTCCCATTGTTGGTGCTGAGTTTTATCTCTTGGTTAAATTAGTAGCCACTAGATTTCCCCATGGCCAAGATTTCTCTTTTTCCTTTTTATAGTTAATAAGTAACCTGTGGGATAAGACTTTGAGAATCATGTGACTCCCGTGTTTCCTTCCAAACCTTGACTCAGTGGTTTGACATCCATTGAGAATTCTTGCCTGAATCAGTGATTATTTTGACAGTTGCTGACATCTAGAACTTATTAACTAAGTGCTCTTGGTTACTGTAAGAACCAAGGAAGCTCCAAGAAAACAGAGCTTTAAGGCATTAAAAACGTCAAGGTACTGATTGACAAAAACACGTATCCTATTCATCTTCATCCTGTTTCTGCCTAGCAGTATGCATGGTGCAGAGACTTAGATGAACATTTGTGGTTTAGAGACTACTAAGAAGGATGTGCACTTAGCTATTTTTTTTTAATTAAATACAATATTTTCTGCCATTATTAGAAAGAACAGCAGTCATTTCTTTCAGAAAAGCATGGCTATTTGAGTGCTTTATCAATGTGCAGTGTGGTTTTTACCAAGCAGCAGCATTTCTTTCACCACCATTATTTTCACTGAAAGTACAGATTTCTTCTCACCATTCTTCTCCCAGCATCATCTTTAAAGCAACATATTTCCAAGTTCTGTAAGGAAACGTCTCTCTTAACAGAAATAATGTGAGGTATTTCCCCCCATCTCTTCCTGAGAAAAATCTCTCTCTTACAGCCATCAAAATATGATGTCTACTCCTAATAGAATGTCTGTATACTTCAGAGAAGCAAAACTATATAGCATTCTCTGTGATACCCGAGAGCATGGCTATACTGTGTAACTACCAACAGAGAATGCTGTACCACTGACACATTGTTGACCCATTAAAGTTGCAGGAGTGACTCCTTTAAATTTTATAAAGTGTTTTCACAATAAATGTCCTAAGAAAGAGGCAGAGAATGAGAGATTCAGAAGAAGGGGCTTGCTCAAGACCCAGACAGGGAATACCTGTGTTCTAGACCTCAAAAACTACACTTGGTCCGTATGTACTGCTTGGATGGTAATCAACAGACACGTTAGTCTGTATTGATTTTAGGTAGAGGCTAGGAGGATAATTTTGTACTTGTTTGTATAGAATGGAAACTAAGAGCTGGATGAACGCTATCCTAAATCATCAGAGCACTGCTACTCTTGAAACCGTTTGCATTCACCAGGCCGACCCCCGTCTAAAGTGTAAGAAGCTAGACCTCTCTGTAAGTGGAGGAAATAACACGGTATCTGTTTGGCAGGTGCAGAAACTAAGTCTTTTCACACAAGTCTTAAGTAGAGACTTAATTGCTACTCTTCAGAAGTGCAAAACAAGAGAATGCAATAATTAGGACTGTCATATATACTTTCTCTTCCTCTGATGCTGATATTAGCTGGTTTTAAATGTATTTTAACCTTTACTTTAGTGGTCGTTATTAAATTTTTAACATAAAATTCAAACTGATTTCAGTTTTTTACACTTAAAAATGATTTGAAAGAACAGATTCAGTTTAAATTAGCTGATGAAGACATATGAAAGAAGTAATAAAATTATATTCAGAGTTCCTTTTTTCTCTAAGATGTGATGGAAAACAGTCTCTGAATTTTATATGATCTGTCAGTAATAAAAGAGATGTCCAGATTTCCTTGGTATTCAAGTAAAAATTGATGATTGGAGGGGAAAGTGCTTCAAATAGCCTTCCCCTGATACACAGTTTTGACCTTATCGTAGGCAGCCCTGACAAGGATCACATGAGTCAGTTATATTAATATAACTTGGAGGAAACCAGCAGTTTATGTTGGTGCCAGTGGAGCTCAAGCAGGAAATCATCTTTTTTTTCCCTCAGCGCATTGCTTACATGTGAAAGTAGAGGTGAGGATGAAAAGAAAAGTATTTACCGAGCCAACACATCACCTTGCTTGCCTCCTCTCTCTATGGGGATGGCATCTCCAGATGTTGAAGAGTCAATGGTAGAAAAACATAGTTGTGTTGGTGCTTGAAACGGAATGCGATACATCCCTTCCCTGTTCCTCTCCTCCTCCCGCCTCCAGTTGCTCCCCTTTTGGAAAGGGGCTGGAATCTCAGAGCAGACACTGAGAGTGACTCTTAATTATAGCTGTGTCCAGACACCTGGCATCTATGCTGGCCTGTAAGAGGCAAGGACTTCAATGAAAGCATGTCAGGGAATCTGATTCCTTCCTAGGTCTGAACAGCTGAATGGTAGAAGGGAAAAAAGTAAAGATCTTCTTGTTGTAACACTAACCTCTGAGAAGAGGGAAGCTGAAAAGAAATTGTTCTGCAGAATAAGGATAGAATTCCCTGTGTGTTCGCTACGATTTATCTCTGTAATAGATGAGAAAATTGTTCTGTAAAAGGACTTGAAAAATTATTTATGCTCTCAGTCAGTTCAGTTCAGTTGCTCAGTCATGTCCAACTCTTTGCAACCCCATGGACTGCAGCATGCCAGGCTTCCCTGTCCATCACCAACTCCTAGAGCTTGCTCAAACTCAGGTCCACTGAGTTGTGATGCCATCCAGCCATTTAATCCTCTGTCATCCCCTTTTCCTGCCTTCAGTCTTTTCCAGCATCAGGGTCTTTCCCAGTGAGTCAGTTCTTCGAATCAGGTGGCTAAAGTATTGGAGTTTCAGCTTCAGCATCAGTCCTTCCAATGGAATGAATATTCAGCACTGATTTCCTTTAGCTTTGACTGGTTTGATCCCCTTGCAGTCCAAGGGACTCTCAAGAGTCTTCTCCAGCACCACAGTTCAGAAGCATCAAAATGCTCTAGATGATTATAAAAGTATCCTTTGAAAATTAGTTATACAAATTCAAACAAACATTAAAGATAGAATGAATTACTTCTATCAACGATCTTCAATAAATCGTCTGTATTTTGGCCATCCTGTTTCACCTACTGTGTCACCACCTCCACTTCCCTTTTGTTTGTGGGGTAGAGAATTTTAAGACAAATCCTAAATATTATGTGAAGTGTCTTACTCCAAATCTCATAGCTCAAAAGTGGTGACTCCAGGATTCGAATCTCTGGCTCCAGCACCCCTTGCTCTGTGGAACAGACAAGGCAGCTGAGAAGACCACTTAGATGGAACTGTTCTTAAAATCGATGTAACAAGCAAACAAAACCTTGCAGGGAATCTTCAAATTATCTCTGAATCTAGGTATTCTACATATTTTCTTAAAGGGTTTGTGTGAGTGTGTGGAGGATGGGTTTAGGATGCAGTATTAGAAGGCTTCTCCATTGACATGATGTTTTATTGATACACTTTTGAAAGACCAATTTATTACAATGGCTGCTTCTCTTCTGAAGCGTATTTATAGAGATTAATATTTGCTGATGCACTCTGCCAACAGTTCATGAATTTAAAATAGCAAGGGTCAAGCATCGGTCATGTCCAAGTGAAGACAAGCATCCATGGGGGCCTTCCACTGTGCTCTGACAAGTGTGAGGCATTGATTCTTAAATTATAGCATTTTCAGAATGAGCAAAGTTTGGACATTTATTATTCTTGAGTTTTTAATAATACTGTTTTTAAGGAAGATGTAGGACACAATTTAAATGACTGCTAATTTCTCAATGATGATGAATCAGTAATTTGAAATTGATTCAGTTACATTTACTGAGCCTAAACAGAGGACTCAGACCCTGAATGAGGTCCTCTGTGATCTGCAGAGGTCAAAGATAAAGCATAAAGGAGGCATGTCCTGCTTTTAAAGAGCAGGCGCCCTTTCTTACATGAAAAAAAAAAAGTGAAAGTGTTAGTCACTCAGTTATGTCCATCTCTTTGTGACCCCATGGACTGTAGTCCACCAGACTCCTCTGTCTGTGGGACTTCCGAGACAAGAATACTTTTAGTCCAGGCAATTGCCATTCACTTCTCTAGGGAATCTTCCTGATCCAGGGATCAGACCTTGCATTGATCAAACCTACTGCATTGCAGGAGGATTCTTTACCATCTGAGCCACCAGGAAGCCCTTTCTTACCTGATAGGTGATAGGTGAAGTCGCTCAGTCGTGTCCGACTCTTTGCGACCCCGTGGACTGTAACCTACTAGGCTTCTCCGTCCATGGGATTCTCCAGGCAAGAATACTGGAGTGGATTGCCATTTCCTTCTCCAGGGGATCTTCCCGACCCAGGGATTGAACCCGGGTCTCCCGCATTGGAGGCAGATGCTTGAACCTCTGAGCCACCAGGGAAGAGGCTTTTTTCTTACCTGAGGGAGTGGCCAAATCAGAGCAGGCCAGATACCCTAGGAGTGGGGTTGCTGGAATGACAGCTGCTCCATCAGGAAGGTGCCACCTTGCATGATGGGGATCCCTCCCTCCCTGGTCAAAGGCAGCGCAGGCAGGAGCCACAGTTGTAGCATCCCCTCCGTCGCACTGGAAACAATGTCATGGGCTCCAGGAAGCAGCTGTGTAAAATGTTCTTAATTTCCCTGGAGGGTGAGGAGGAAGTGCTTGCAATTGACATGAACACTGGTTACTTTTTCAGGTTAGCTAATTGGACTATTGGAAAGGAAAGACTTTGTGGAGATGGTGAGAGGCAGGGTTAGTAAATTGTGATTACCCAACTGCTAGGAGCGGAGAAGGCAATGGCACCCCACTCCAGTACTCTTGCCTGGAAAATCCCATGGACAGAGGAGCCTGGTAGGCTGCAGTCCACGGGGTCGCAAAGAGTTGAACATGACTGAGCAACTTCACTTTCACTTTTCACTTTCATGCATTGGAGAAGGAAATGGCAACCCACTCTAGTATTCTTGCTTGAAGAATCCCAGGGATGGCGGAGCCTGGTGGGCTGCCGTCTATGGTGTTGCATGGAGTTGGACACGACTAAAGCGACTTAGCAGCAGCAGCAGCAGCAGCAGCAACTGCTAGGAGAGAAATTGGGGGACAGGAACCTTGAGCAGCTTGAAGCAGAAGTGAGCGTCCCAAGTTTCTGTGTGGAGAGAAGTCTGCTGAAATGGGGTAAACACTTCTGAGGACCACCTGTCTGTCTCTGTATTTCTTGGGGGGAAGCCTAACACTGGGGGCTGGAAGGTGAGTAGGAAGCAGAGACATTCATCTCAGGAGTCATCCTTACAAAGGGTAGGTTTCTGAGACAGAGTGTTTCCCTTCTGTCCTCTGCTTTGAAGGAACATACCCTGTTACAGAGTTTCCCAAACTTCAGTGGAGTTTCCTGAACTTTCTGCTCACTACAACCCCAAACCCTCTTTCTCCTGGTCATAAATTAGACCCATTTTCCTGGCTTCCCAGGTGGCCTTAGTGCTAAAGAACCCACCTGCCAGTGCGGGAGATGTAAGATAAATGGATTTGATCCCTGAGTCAGGAAGATTCCCTGGAGGGGGATATGGCAACCTACTCTAGTATTCTTGCCTGGAGAACATCTGTATGGTCAAAACTATGGTTTTTCCAGTAGTCATCTACGGATGTGAGAGTTGGGCCATAAAAAAAGCTGAACACCAAAGAGATGATGGTTTTAAATTGTGGTGCTGGAGAAGACTCTTTAGACTACCTTGAACTGCAAAGAGATCAAGCCAGTCAGTCTTAAAGGAAATCAACTCTGAGTGAGTATTCATTACTGATGCTGAAGCTGAAGCTCCAATACTTTGGCCACTTGATACAAAGACCCAACTCATTGGAAAAGACCCTGATGCTGGGAAAGATGGAGGGCAGGAGGATAAAGGAAACAGAGGAGGAGATGGTAGATAGTATCACTGACTCAGCAGACATTTGAGCAAACTCTGGGAGATAGTGAAGGATAGGGAAGCCTGGTGCGCTACAGTCCTTGGGAGTCACAAAAAAGGTGGACATGACTTAGTAACTAAACAGCAACAAACAGACTGAGTTCTAGCCAGTGGAATGTGGGCAGAAGGATGTATATTTTCTGTAAGCCTAGCCATTAAAAATCTACCATACTCTTTAAAATGCTTTTTCTCTCTCTTCCCTGACTGCTGGTCAGGCATGCTCAAAGTGATTTAGAATCCATGTGTTGCACTTGTTAGAGACTCTGTCATTTCCAGTCTCTGAATGAACATGTGGACATGTTCAGATAGTCCATAGATCAGAATAGTCAGTTGGGAATTTTCATGAGCATGGATTAAGTTCTGTTGTGTTGAGCTACAGAGATTTGGGAAGGGGTAGTGTGGTGGTGGTGGTGAATATCTGTTATAGCAACTGAAATTATCTATTCAACTATAAATCTTTTTCCTGTTCTTATTTATGTCCATACTGTCATTTATTATTTTATATTAATTCACTTTTTGTGAATTTGATTTTAAAATTAAACTTCATATGATTATCACAAATGGAAAACTGTATCACTACAAATAGAAAGTAACTCTAAAAATGCATCAAGTGTAAACAAAATAATGTTATTCATTTCTAGCTAGATGCTATTTCCTGGAGAAGGTTCTTCACATGAGACCTTTTTTCTCTGTGTTTGAAAAGGGAGAAATTAGCCACTATTAGAAAGGTGTTAAAGACATATTAGCACCAAACTGAGATTTATTCCTTGACAGAAGCAGAAGAGTTGTGATTCAGTGCTATTTAATGTTGTGTCTCAGCCTCCTGAAGTCATCTGGTTGATGTGCAAAGCACAGCCTGCTCTTAGGAAGCAGACTTATAAAGCTTGATGGGGAGTTGAATGAAAGAATGAAAGCTTGATGGTGAGTTGAAATACACAATAAAAGATGCTCACTGCCATCATAAGTAGACCCAGCATGATGAGACTCTTGTAGGGGTTGGGTAAAATGAGATTAAAGTGGGTAAAGAAAGGCTTGGCAGCCTATGGTTCACTATTTAAGGTTTGATCACATACATATTTTTTTATATTGAGGTTTTTTAAAAATTGAGATATTTGTGGTTTCCACAAATATCCTTGGATGATGGAGTGAGATTTGAACACAATAATCTTCCACAGATAACAACTATGACTCAGGAAAAATCCTTAAAAGTAGCTACTTGAAGGGTTTTTTAAAAATAACTTACTTTTAGCATTTTATTTATTTATTTAATTTATTTTTGGTTGTGGTGGGTCTTTGTTGCTGCAAGGGCTGTTCTCTCGTTGCAGCGAGGGGGTCTCTTCTCTCGTTGCCGTTCATGGGCTGCTTATTGCAGTGGCTTCTCTTGTTGTGGAGCACAGGCTCTAGGATGTGCAGGCTTTGGTAACTGCGGTTACTGGTCTCTCGAGCACAGGCCCAAAAGTTGTGGTGCACAGGGTGAGTTGCTCCACAGCATGTGGGGTCTGCCTGAATCAGGGATTGAATCTGTTCTCCTGTAGTAGCAGGCAGATTCCTTACCACTGTGCCACCGGGGAAGCACTTGATGGTTTTTGAGAATGAAAAAAATCACAGGCAGATTTTGTAGAGCAGTGGGGAATCTGAAAGCAGGGACTCTAAAGGGGTAAGTTGTCTGTTTTTGTAGCTTTGACTCCAAAACAGTCTGCAGTTGTTGCCTGGCCCAGAACAGCTGAAGCCCTATTATGAAACATGTTATCTTTCTTTCCTGGGTTACTAAAGGGCAGAGGTGGAGTGGTCATAGCTCCCTGAAAGTAGCAGAGTTGGGAACCAGACAGAAGAGAGTCAGGTAAGGAAAGCCCCAGGCTGTGTGTGTAAACTTTGCCCAAGTCTCTGGTTGACCTGTATTGGACGGACTCAGAGCAGCATGGTGAAAGTAAAAGAACTTCAGAGAGATTTAACCTACAGCAGGCAAGACAGAGTTTTCAGTTTAATAAAGTTAATTGCCATTAAAATAAACATCAATGCTATTCATAGGAATATAACAAAAGGAAGAGTCTTCATAAAGTAGCATTCACAGTGTTTGGTGTAAAATCCAAAATTACTTGGCCTTCAAAGAAGCAGGAAACTATGACCCATTCTCAAGAGAAAATGGTCAGAAGCCAACCCTTAGATGATGTTGAAATTGTCAGACAGTGATTTTAAAACTATTTAAATTGAGATAAAGAAGCATATTCTTGTAACAAATGAATGGAAGTATGGGGAATGTCAGCAAGAAAGTAGAAAACATGAAAAAGCGCAGATGGGAAATTTTAGAACTAAAAAGTACAGTATCTGAAACACGAAAAATCCTCCATATGGACTTAGTTAATAGCAAGATGGAAGTAAGCAGGGGAGAGAGTCAATAGATGTAAAGATAAATCAATAGAGCCTATCCCTGATGAGAAAAAGAAAAAAGGGATTGCAAAAACTGAACAGAACCCTAAGGGACAATATTAAAGTCTAACATATGTTTTATGTCCCAGAAGGAAAGGAGAGATGGGCCCCAAAATAATGTGATGTGAGAATGGCCAAATGGTTGTCAAATTCTTTGAAAAACATAAATTTATAGATTCAGAAAGCTCTGTGAAACCCAAGCAGGATAAATACAAAAAAGGATACACTAAAGCACATTATAGTCCACTTGCTGAAAACTGAAGATAAAAAGAAAATCTTGAGGGCAGTCAGAGGAAAACGGCACGCTACGCTACCTACCGGATAACTGATGCAAGTGACTGGACTTCCTATCCGAAGCTATAACGGCTGGAAGAGAGTAGGACAGTATATTGTTAAAGCTCTAGAGAGGAGAAAATAGCCCTGTCAAACCAGAAATCTTTGTCCAGTGAAAATATCCTTTGCGAATAGAGGCAAAGATATTTTTAAATAAACAGAAACATAAGAGACTTCATTGCCAGCAGACCTGTGTTATAAGAAATTCTAAATAAAGTTCTTTAAGCTGTAGGGAAATAACCATGAGAGGGAAACTTGGATTTTACAGGAAGTAATGTAAAACATCCGGAGAAGGCAATGGTACCCCACTCCAGTACTCTTGCCTGGAAAATCCCATAGACAGAGGAGCCTGGTAGGCTGCAGTCCATGGGTCGCTAAGAGTCGGACAAGACTGAGCGACTTCACTTTCACTTTTCACTTTCATGCATTGGAGAAGGAAATGGCAGCCCACTCCAGTGTTCTTGCCTGGAGAATCCCAGGGACAGGGGAGCCTGGTGGACTGTCGTCTGTGGGGTCGCACAGAGTCGGACACGACTGAAGTGACTTAGCAAAAAAAAAGTAAAACATCAGAAATGATAGATGTCTGTATAAATAAAAAAAAAGACTGCCTTTCTTCTCATTGTAGAGCTTTTAATGTACGTAGATGCAACACATTCAACAACCATAACATAAAGTACAGTACAGTGGTCAGGGCGGGAGGTTGCTTAAAATGGAATATATGGTTGCAGAGTTTTTACATTTTCTGTGAAGTGGTACAGTGTATGTGTTAGTTGCTCATTTCAGTTCAGTCGCTCAGTCATGTCCAACTCTTGTGACCCCATGAATCGCAGCACGCCAGGCCTCCCTGTCCATCACCAACTCCCGGAGTTCACTCAAACTCATGTCCATCGAGTCCGTGATGCCATCCAGCCATCTCATCCTCTGTCGTCCCCTTCTCCTCCTGCCCCCAATCCCTCCCAGCATCAGAGTCTTTTCCAATGAGTCAACTCTTCGCATGAGGTGGCCAAAGTACTGGAGTTTCAGCTTTAGCATCATTCCTTCCAAAGAAATCCCAGGGCTGATCTCCTTCAGAATGGACTGGTTGGATCTCCTTGCAGTCAAGGGACTCTCAAGAATCTTCTCCAACACCACACTTCAAAAGCATCAATTCTTTGGCGATCAGCCTTCTTCACAGTCCAACTCTCACATCCATACATGACCACTGGAAAAACCATAGCCTTGACTAGACGGACCTTTGTTGGCAAAGTAATGTCTCTGCTTTTCAATATGCTATCTAGGTTGGTCATAACTTTTCTTCCAAGGAGTAAGTGTCTTTTAATTTCATGGCTGCAGTCATCATCTGCAGTGATTTTGGAGCCCCTCAAAATAAAGTCTGACACTGTTTCCACTATTTCCCCATCTAGTTCCCATGAAATCCCTCAGTAGTGCCCAATTCTTTGTGCCCCATGGACTGTAGCCCATCAGGCTCCTCTGTCCATGGCATTCTCCACGGGATCTTCCCTACTGAGGGACTGAACCCAGGTTTCCTGCATTGCAGGCAGATTCTTTACCATCTGAGCCACCAGTATTAACTCTAATGAGCCACCAGTATTAACTCTAAATACATGGTGAATGGTTATGGATTATATTCTGTAGAACAACATTTAAAAAAATAGAGCAAAGAACAGAGATAAAAAAGCCAATGGGTAAATTAAAATGGAATTAAATTAATTGTATGGATAAAACAAATTAATTGTTTGTTGTATGGATAGATGAACATAGTTAGGGAGCAGGACATTTTTGGTTCTGTGGGCTTATCATGGAGTCATCATATTTGATTTACCATTCCTTCTTCTACTTGTCTGACTGCTTTCATTGAAATAACTCTTCCCATAGAGTCCACTGTGTTTCATCACCATGTTTCCCATTCCCTATTCATGTGTAAGTTTCAGGCTTACGCTGCTATTCCTTCCACAGTTAAAATGATGAGGATTAGAAAGTATCAGATGAGGAAAAATATATAACGCATTACTCTCTGGGAAATACAGACTTTACTCTTTTAAAGATAAGCTTATGGCAAATTATAAGCCAAAAATTACCATGGCAGGCTGAAAGGTAGCTCATAAATATTATTTGTTGTTGTTGTTCAGTTGCTAAGTTGTGTCCAGCTCTTTACGACTCCATGGACCGCAGCATGCCAGGCTTCTCTGTTCTCCACTGTCTCCCAGAGTTTGCTCAAATTAAGTCCACTGAGTTGGTGATGCCGTCCAATCATCTCATCCTCTGTCATCCCCTTCTCCTCCTACCTTTAATCTTTCCCAGTTTCAGGGTCTTTTTCAATGAGTTGACTGTAGCAGACGGCCAAAGTATTGTAGCTTTAGCTTCAGCAACAGTTTTTCCAACAAATATTCAGAGTTGATTTCCTTTAGGTTTGACTAGTTTGATCTTGCTGTCCAAGGGACTCTCAAGAGTCTTCTCCAGTACCATGATTTGAAAGTGTCAGTTCTTTAGCACTAATCATTATTAACGGTCCAACTCTCATACCCATACATGACTACTGAAAAAAACCATAGCTTTGCTATAGAGACCTTTAAGAATATTAGTCATAGTGGATAAATGGGATCTTATGTCCAGGATATTTGACTTTTTTAGTAAATCAAATTTTGCTGCATAATACCCACTATCACTTATCATGTATCGATTATGTACCAGTCCTTCTATCAGTTGAGTTCATTCGCTCAGTTGTGTCTGACTCTTTGTGATCCCATGAACCGCAGCATGCCAGGCCCCCCTGTCCATCACCAACTCTGGGAGTTCACCCAAACCCATGTTCACTGAGTCGGTGATGCCATCCAACCATCTCATCCTCTATCGCCCCTTCTCCTCCTGCCCTCATTCTTTCCCAGCATCAGGGTCTTTTCAAATGAGTCAGCTCTTCACATCAGGTGGCCAAAGTATTGGAGTTTCAGCTTCAACATCAGTCCTTCCAGTGAACACCCAGGACTGATCTCCTTTAGAATGGACTGGTTGGATCTCCTTGCTGTCCAAGGGACTCTCCAGAGTCTTCTCCAACATCACAGTTCAAAAGCATCAATTCTTCGGCACTCAGCCTTCTTCACAGTCCACTCTCACATCCATACATGACCACAGGAAAAACCGTAGCCTTGACTAAACAGCCCTTTGTTGACAAAGTAATGTCTCTGCTTTTTAATATGCTGTCTAGGTTGGTCATAACTTTATGATGATTAGTTTGGATTTAAACTTCTTCCCACACTATCACATTTCCTTCCATTTGAAGTTTTTGGATTTCAATGTTGACATCTGCTTTGTTATCATCATTCAATCATAGATATTTTTGAGCTCTTGAGAGTTGCAATAAGTTATGTGATCCAATAGTAATGGGAGAGGTACATGCCTTCCCCGAAGCCCAAGATACTAGAAGCTTTTTTTTACCATGCTCTTCTACTTCTCTCTTAAAATATTAGTCTACTTAAATTTCATAACATGTGCAAAAATACTTTGTTCTTTTCTGCTATTCAGAGGAATAAACTGAGGTCCAAATGAATGGTCATGTAAGAGCTAGGTATGAAGTCATATGTTTGAGCTCAATCTAAACTAAAGCCTTCTCTCACATTTTAATTTTGAATCCCTATTCCAGAACATCAGTGGTAAGGACATGTTTTTCAAAGTGTTCCAGAACTGAGCTGGCTCCTGGCAAAGTCAGGGTAGTGAGAAGTTGGGAATAACATCTCCACAAGCCTGTCACATTTTCTCCTGTCTCATGTCTGGACTGTCATGGCAGGATATCAGACTGGTAGTGACATTTATAGGAGATGGTACATTTTTAATTGGAAAGATGAGTTTTGAAAGACTTGGCTAAAACCAAATTTCAATTTACTTAGAAGTCTAGCCTTTTAAAAGTGTGAAGAAATCTTGGGGAAAGCCATTCTCATACTCTATTAATACAGGTGCTCTTAAGACCAAGAGATGTTTTAATGTCCACTTCAGAGGGAAAGAGACATACAATTAGTCATCCTAGAAAGCAGGGCTACCATTCAGGTATCCTCACTCCAGATTTAGGGCAGTCCTAAACAAAAGCACATTTTATTTTCATTTCCCCTCAATCTATTCTTGAGGTAATGAGCTCTTTGAGAGGTTTCCCTTAATACTTCTTGAATTGTCTCTGAAAAGGCACTTCTAATGAAAATGTACATGCTGTAACTTAAATTTTTTAATCCACCTTGGAACAAGTTATCATTTGAAGGTGGTTCATAAGCTTAAAGAGAGGAAGAACTGTAAAGCAGAAAGCTCACTGATTTTAGTTATCTTAATTTTTTAAAAAATCAGTACTGTAAATACTGACTCTGGATAACATACTCAACAACATTCAAGACCTTATTTGACCTACAGTTACACTAGATTTGATTGGAATGAAAACTTATAATCTTTTAAAGTCCTATCACTGTGAAATATAGTAACATTTCTAGAAACGTTCCAAAATATATCATTTCAACTTATGTGGAAATTTTTAGAAGAGATAGTTGTCACCAAGCCAATAGTTAAAGCCAGTAGGCACAGAATCCTGTTAGATTTAGGTTCTATATAACTGGAGTGACCTTCTTAGATGTTTTTATCCTAGAGTTTGCATTCAAACCAAAGGAAAAACCATAAGATGAATTGATTAGATATACTAATTCAGTTTTTTACATATAATGTATTTAAAGTTTGGCTATATTGAATTTGAAAAAGATCAATGATAAAAATAGGATTTGACATTATATACTGTGGTAATAGAATTGGAAACTTTCTCAACAATTAAAATGAGAATTTGGGGCTAGTTTTTGCTAAGAAAAGAAAAAGCTTTGCAATAGCATATAATACCCAGGATTATCATGGACCATAGGGGAAGCTTGAGGATATAGAGAAAGCTCCTACATCTGCCTCAACATATGACTGCAAAACAATAGCACAGAGTGATTTTTCATAAGTCAGATATGTTTTTCTATGAGAACACTATTATGAAGAGGAACAGCTTTTCTAAACAAAGACTTGGCGTCCTAGAAGCCATCTTACCAACAACAAGCTATAAAAACAGATATGAGATATAGAGTATGACTCTAGTGTCATAAAGCTTCTACAGGAATTGATCATTACAAGAGATCTCCCTGTACTAGAAAATGGTACACAGAGGCCTACAAATGACAACATTGTGTCATAAATGAGATTGTGCAGATGGAAGTACTTTGCATGTCCAAAGCTTGTATTTGGTTCCAGTAATGTTACTTGAGTCAGAACTCATATTAAAACATCTATTTGCTCTCCAAGGTGGTGTGTCTGCCTTTAAAATTTTGTCTCAAGGTACAGTGCATACTTTCACTATGAGGATCTTGCTCAGTGGCTCAGCGGGGGTGGATTATGAAAGAATGACGTAGACTATGTCATTCTTTCTGGAAGATCTAGTCTTCTTTTAGAAATGTCTGAATAGGTCTTCCTCCTCCCTTTAATTTCCAGGTAATGAGCAAAGGCACTTGTCAGTTACTCTCAGTTTGTGTTCTAAGTACTATAGTAGGGCCTCCTTGGGTATCAGTTTTAGTGACAGGCGATAATGATGATGATTAAGGAGAAGGAAGAGCATTTTTGAGAATAACAGCTAATGGGGCTCTCTGACTCTCTTTTTTATCTCAGTTAATCCAGATATGCTATTTCAGTGACTCATCATAAGCATATTTCTCTCTCCTCCCATCAAAAGGTAACCAGGAAATACTGAATTTGGTATTTTTTTCTTCTTCGTAGTGTATACTTGACATCTCCCAGGAAAGCTAAGAAAGACCAAAACTGTTTTATCCCTGATTCTTTGGGAATGGAGTGGACCAGTCCTCTCAATGACTAAGTCCTGAAATAGCCAATTTGTCTCAAATTGATTTTTATAAATAATTCTCCAGAACCGTGTTTGTCAACCTACCAGCGCCCCGGCCTCATCCCCAGACCCAGTGGTACAGTTTTGTGGTGGGTATGGCAGTTTTTTTTTTTTTTTTGAAAGCTCTCAGGATAGTCTAATGTGCAGCCAAGGTTGAGAACTGCTGAGCTACATCTTCTTATCTGCCAAATGGAAAAATAAGGACTAATTTTGTTAACACTTGACAAATAGATTGAAAGTTGAAATGGGTGTTTCTTAATAATAATCATTTTTTACTTTCTACTCTATCATATCATCTCTGCGCTGTTGCTTTTTATCACCTTTTTTTCTTTGAGTAAATGCAGTTCAAATCAGGCAAGCTAATATATATTCCTACTACTAACAAATTCAGCAGCCTGAGTGTTGCTGAGGAATTTCAATGGCTAGTGTGTTGTCCCAGGCTTGGGTATAAATGATACATTATTAACAGCTTATAAGGAAAACAGTTTTATCAAAAATTTATTTCCTTGAACTTTGTCATTGAAGACAGGTAATTCCTGTCCATGGAAGATAAATAGTCTCTATCAGTTAAATAATTTAAGGCATATTTCATGCTAATATTCTGTGTTTGCCTAATGTTTTTCATTGAAAAAGTATTTACCTAATATCTTAAAGCAGGGCTATTATTAACTTAGTTCTCAAAGAAAGAAGGTTTTAAAAATAATCTTCCCTATTCTCCATTTTTCTTACTGTAAGTATGTGGCAAAGTCTTGGCATCTGTTCAGAATAAATTTTGTGCTTCCTTTCTGCCTTTTAGTCAATGCGTGTTTTATCTGAATTCTCCCCCCTTTCACCTCCTAACCCTTTGGTAATCTACAGGAAACCAGACCTTACTAATTTGAGTGTTAGCTTCCCAAGTTACTTATTACGGTGTTAGCTCATGTTAGATAGAGCTTGTGGGAGATTTGTATTACTCTATAGGTTGTAAAACATGTGCAAAAGACAGGCCTGTTAAATAATGTGCAGTTTTGAGAGAACTACAAAAACAGGGGAATTTATTTAAGACGGCTATTGGCAATAGATAGCTCATTATAAAATGCTGCATGGGAGGGGACCTTTTTGACAAAGGGGAACAATTAGGTAAAATAATTTGAGAGTAGAAACCAATTGTGGACAGAGAGGGTTTCTTCTGTTCATGCACCTATCTGTTGCCCAACATCCATCCAGATTTTGTTTTGAAAGCCAATTTTTGTGTTGTTCTAGCACATGCTCATTGGAGAGGGCTATGGCACCCCCACTCCAGTACTCTTGCCTGGAAAATCTCATGGATGGAGGAGCCTGGTGGGCTGCAGTCCATGGGGTCGCTAAGAGTCGGACATGACTGAGCAACTTCACTTTGACTTTCTACTTTCATGCACTGGAGAAGGAAATGGCAACCCACTCCAGTGTTCTTGCCTGGAGAATCCCAGGGACGGGGGAGCCTGGTGGGCTGCCATCTGTGGGGTCGCACAGAGTCGGACACGACTGAAGCGACTTAGCAGCAGTAGCAGCAGCAGCATGCTTATGGATTCTTAGTGGGCATCAGAATCTCTTGGAGAACTTGTTAGTACAGAAATTGCCAGGTCCCTCCCAGAAAACCTCAATCATCAGTCTGCTGTGGTGCCAAGTTTTTGCATTCACAAACAAGTTCCCACATGCTGCTACTTCTGAGGGAATAATGAGCAAATATCAGTGAAACCCAGAAAATGTTGGTCTGACAGGTGAGTGAGGTTGTATCACAAGTCCATCCTGTAAGTAACTCAAATTATGTTTACTTGGGAGATGGCTCAGCGGTAAAGAATTTGCCTGCAATGCAGAAGACCCAGGTTTGACCTCTGGGTCAGGAAGATCCCCTGGAGAAGGAAATGGCAACCTACTCCAGTATTCTTGCCTGATAAATGCCATGGACAGAGGAGCCTGGTGGGCTACAGTCTGTGGGGTCACAAATAGTCAGACGCGACTGAGCACGCATACATGGAGGAACCTTTGGGGACTGTGGGAGACCTGAAGATGGCGAAGAGGCAGTACCCACGTTAGTTCTGGGCAGATGCTCTCCTTGCATCCCCATGCAGTTGCATATCTGCCTGGCTTCTAGTCCCTGTAACTTAAGGCACTTCTGGGAACCAACTACTGGTGTTGCCATGCCTGGCAGTTTACCAAGGCTTCCAGAACCCTATTTGGGTGGTGGGAATTCCTGTTCTTCAGCTGCCACCCCCATAGCCTTCTATCTATAAAGTTTCTTTCAGGCTTCACAGAATTCTGCTTCCTCTTCTTGATTTCCAGAGGGTAGGAGCTATGGTTTTTCCTGAATGAGCCAGCTTTGTCTCACCGCCAAAAGGCTCTCTTTTCTAGAGCCCTTAATTGTAGTCTGCAAGACTGAACTCCTCAGCAACCTGAGAGTATTCAGTGATGGTGGTGGTTATTATTTTGAATCTTTAGCACCAAAGTTTAAAATTCTCCTAAGTGAATAATTTTTGGGGATCTACTTCCTGAAGTTACACAATTGGCTTTCTCATGTGTGCGTTGAGGTTGCCAAATCTCATATATAATCCTCATCTCCCATCAAAAAAGAAAAAAGGGTAGTTCTATTTTTGTGGAAAAAAAGGAAAGAATCCAGGAAACATTTCAAAAGCGTGTTTTCTTAGCTCCTTTTCCTGATACATATGAAATTCAAGGAGAATTTGGTCATTTGCTAACATTACATGAGATTTTTTTTAAGTTAGTATAAAATTTCACTTCTCCCCCCTCCTCCATAAGACCCTGAAAACCATCCAGTTGACTAATTTAGATAAAATTATTCTTCTATAAAAGCCTCAATTTTCTTATCCATGAGAGTCTCCATAAGCAGGCAGTGTGGAAGGGAACCTGTGTGTGCCAGGGTCATTGCACGGGTGACATAAACTGAGTTCCAGCATGTAAGGGGCCCACCTTTACCATTCATTTGGAATCATTAAGAACAGCAATTGTCCAGGTCTGTGAGAATAGAGGGTTCTACTTGCCTCTCTCTGCTCTCTCTTCTCTATCTTTCACGAAGTTTTGTCTTTTTTCCTGAGATTTTTACATCATTTGTCTGAGTGTCAGAGACTAGTTCAGTATAACTGTTTTGATGTCTCTACTTTTCTTTTCAGTTTCATTTGTTATTTTAAAAGCTTCAAGATACCATTAGGAGAATCCACAGATAGTTCCTTTGGCAGCGATGGTGGTTAAAAAATACTTTTGTCGCTGCCTCAAGTCAGCGACCTATAAATACTACTGCTGGTTCTTCTTCCTCCTCTTTGTGATTCACTGGGATGGAGATCTTGGCCTGATGCTGTGAACAAAATGTTATTTTGATGGTAGCCAAAGATTGTAATATGTACTGGAATTGAAGACACTTAGGCCTGGCTGATTTCTCATAGCCCAAACACTCCTTGTCTGAGATCGCATCTCAGATCCGTGCTCTGAGTGAAAGATGGAATGCCACTTCATATAATCACAGTTTTTAAATTGTACTGAACAACGGCAGTAAACAGTACCCTCACTGACGTTCAGGTGTGGAAGATCCAGAGGGCTGTCTGAGATGTTCATGGATGTGTGTATGTATGTGTAAGAGAGCAAAGTAATGTATACCTTTTACTGTTTTAGTGTGAACTGTTGAGATAATTAGAAATATTAATGAAATTTAAAATGAAGTGTTTCTAACATTTGGACTTGGTGCTGTGTTAAAAGCATTTTATGTGTATTAACTTATTTAATCCTCACAACAGCCCTATGAGGTAGATTATGTTACAGTCCCCATTTATAGATTAAGAAACTGAGACTACGAGAGGTTAAAAGAATGTATTCATTATTTCACAGAGGGTAACGATCAGTATTCAGAGAAGGCGATGGCACCCCACTCCAGTACCCTTGCTGGAAAATCCCATGGATGGAGGAGCCTGGTGGGCTGCAGTCCATGGGGTTGCAAAGAGTCGGACACGACTGAGTGACTTCCCTTTCACTTTTCCCTTTCATGCATTGGAGAAGGAAATGGCAACCCACTCCAGTGTTCTTGCCTGGAGAATCCCAGGGACGGGGAGCCTGGTGGGCTGCCGTCTATGGGGTTGCACAGAGTGGACACGACTGAAGTGACTTAGCAGCAGCAGCAACGATCAGTATTAGCATTTGAACCTATATCTGTCTGGCTTGAAAGCAAAATTCTTCTACGCTTTGCTGCTCTGAGGAGACTTCTGGTTGTGGCCTTCCTTGGTCACACTTGTTGCCCGGGCAGTGCCGTTCCTCTTCCTTGCCAGCTTTGGGTTTTTCGTGTGAGAAAGGGCATGAGAGGCTGCCTCCCACCTTTCTTCCTCTCTGTTCTAGTGTTTCACCTTCAGGGTGCTTTTATTTTTTTAAGGTACAAGGGAAATAGAAAATAGCTCCCATTCAAGCGAAATTAGGGGACTAGATATCATCTGTCTCAATTTAAACCGATATCATATTTCCCGGTAAGAGATAAGAATTATTTGTGTTTAATGCTATGCATTCTATAAGGATATTATTATTCTCTTGCTTCTCCATAGTGATACTTCCTGAAAGTGTGGCTGAGACTGTTTATTCAGTAGGTTCCCAGCACTGTCTGTTTTACTGACTGTTCTAGATGTCGCCAGGGTATTTCTGTAGAGCCGTGGTCAGCATTATAGTAAGATGAAATATCTCTCTCTCTACTGTTATTACAGTAATTATTGTATGTGATCACATTAATATTAATTATTATAGTTATTAGTTGACTGCATCAATATTAATACATAGTATGTTAATATTGATACTTAATATTTTGGGGGTAATAGCTATTAAAACATTATCCCTAATTTATAGTAACAGCATAGATATAGTTCTGACATAAAGAAAATTTTAAATAGTATTATACATTTCTATTGATTTCTTTTAAAGTGAAGAATGCTTTATTTCACCTTTTGATATATCTTTGAAGCATTATTCATTTGGAGGCAATTTTAATTTAAAAACAGTTTGGACTATAAAACATCATGATAATTCTCAGAGTGGGATTAAAAGGAAATACAAAAGGGAGTTAACATTTAAAATGTCTGGAAATAACAGTAATTGCTATTTATCAAGAATTTGGGCTTCCCAGGTGGCCAGTGGTTAAGAATTTGCCACTGAGAGAGACCTGGAGACCCGGGTCTCTGGGAGAGAGCAGGAGAGCCAGGTTCAGTCCTTGGGTCGGGAAGAACCTGTGGAGAAGGAATTGGCAACACACTCCCGTTTTCTTCCCTGGGACATCCCATGGACAGAAGAGCCTGACGGGCTACAGTCCATGGGGTTGCAAAAAAGTCGGACATGACTTAGTGAGTAAGAACAAGCAAACAAAAAAATAAAGAATTTACTGTGTGTCAGGCCTAGTGATAAACATTATATATATATATATATATATATATTTTTTTTTCCATATAAGCTCTATGAGCTGTAATTATTTTTATTCTTACTTACAAAAAGTTGACTTTCAGAGATGAAGCATCTGCTCCAAGGGCACAAAGGCACACAGCTTCTAAGTGGTAGACCCTGAAAGTTGGGATCTTGCACATGATGCTCAACTGCATCTTAAAACCCAGGAGAGTGTTACACAGTTCAAAACATCTCATCCACAGTGATCAGCTAGAACCACAGCACCTCTGAGAACTGTTGAGGCTCAGCTGACACTTCCTGTGATTATCTGGATATTGGGCAGGGCTAAGACAATCCAGGAGGTGCAAGGCTGAGGGATGTGACCCACAGGTGCAAGAGGTGTGGAAAGTTATTACCTGTCTATTCACGAGTGTTCTGTAGCCAGGAGAGAACAGGTAGGGCATAGATTCCAATTTAAAAGGGAACAGATTCCAGATGGGAAATACCGTTATCCCAAGGGCAGGAATGAATGGTAATGTCTCTAGTTTCATGAATCTTTTCCTGTAAAAGCAGAACTATAAGCAGGTATATATTAATACTTGGAAAGAAAAGATTGATTCTCAAGAACTCTAGCACCAGATTGCATGGGTTTGAATCCAGTCTCTAATGAGCTTTGTGAACTTAGACAATTTACATCATCTCTTTGTGCCTTGGTTTCCTCATCTATAAAATAGAGAGGACAATAACAATAATATGCCATTTTAGAGTTATATCAATAAATTAGATAATACATATGAAATACTTAGAACAGAGCTATTGTTGTGAATGTTAATGACTGTTACAACCATCACCACCACCACCATTGTTGCTGATGTGAAAAACATTAAATGCCTTGGATAAAGCAGCTTAGACAACCCTGACCAAATTATGAACAATTTTGGGAGTCATTAAGGTAGCAATTCTGGAAATGAACGCCAGGAGCTAGAGTTGGCAAAGGGGTGGCTGTCTGGCACAATTGTATACTGGTAATGGGAGGGCAAATTGATATAATTCTTGGTAAGTCAGTTAGGAGATCTGTTATCAAAGATCCTAGAAATGTGCAGGCCCTTTGACCTAGATTTGCCTCTAGAAATAATTTGTCATGTGCTGAAACTGGGCAGAGGGATGTTAACTGAAAATATTAAAAAACAGAGATTTATATTTATGAATATGGAAAGATGTGATTAAGTAAAGAAAAGCAAGGTACATATACTATATATAGGAATCTCCTATTAAAAATATGTCTTAGTAGATACCTTCAAATGAGTTTCTTTCTTAGTTTGTTTAAAGCCAGAGATAATAAGTTAACATGGCACTTTCAAAATTGGCTTGCACTTTATTCTTGCTAGTTATACACAGTTTTGCCCATAAATGTCTACATATGAACTTTTCATACAAATACTAAGAATGATGAGACTGTGCTTTTTTTTATGAGTCTTTTTTTCTCCTGTGAAAAAGAATTATATAAGTCTATCTTTCTCATTGACATTCCTAAGAAATGCTGCAGATTCTAATTAGTCCAATAATATTTCTCACTAACTTGGGGAAGTGTGATTTTTAAAAGTTCCTCCTACCCTGAAATTTTGATACAATTCTTAGGGACATGAACTCTACACATTCCATCATTGGACACATATTGAGAATCTTTGATATGGAATAAAGATTTTTGTCTCAAACGTTAAGTTCTTTTGAAGGTCAAATGAGTTCTATGCAGTAAGACCTTCTATGAGTTCATTAGCACTGAAGAGGTATGATTGATTTCATTCTAAGTACACAAAGGTAAAGTCAACACTTGTCTTTTAGAAGGAATACTGTGGTTTTTTAATGTTTTTCATTAGCAGACCATTACTTTCTCTCCTATTTTTCTCTTCTGATAATTTGGATTTACCTCCAGGCAGTGTGGCAGTTTAAAGGACTGTGATGAGAAAGTTCCAAGGACGTGGCATTCAGACTAGTGTATCTTTTTAAAAAATCTATAGTATGTCTTATAATGCCCAGTTGTTGTGTATTTGACCTCGAATGCTAACTGCTTCTGTTAGTTGTATTGATAGGCTTCATTCTACTATCTACATTGAGATACAGACAGAAATTCATTTTTATGTGAGCATTTAAAGGTTGCTCTATTTTTGACAGGTAATGTCCAGCATGTAGCAATAAAAATGCAAGAGCCAGGTTTTTATTGTCCTCTGAAAGGTGAAGAGAATTATAATGTAATGACAGACTCTTCCGTTGATGTATAATAGAGTCAGGGATCTTTGACATGGCCCGAAGAAGAAAACATTGGACATCAAGTCTTGGGGCATGTCTGTTTCTATTAGATGAGCTATGTTCATAAGAGAGGCAGCCCTCAACTTAGAAATGACTCGTCTCTAAAATTCAGGTTGACTGTAGGTAACATTTCCCCAGAAAATCAGTGCTACAAGTCAGGGACCAGTGAAATTTTTCTGTAAAGGGCCAGATAATAAATAGTTTAGGTTTTGTGAGCTCTGTAGTCTTTGTTGCAACTACTTACCTCTGCTATTGTAGTGGAAAGCAGCTCTAGACAATATGTAAATAAATGAGTGTGTGACTGTCTTCCAATAAAACTTTATTTATAAAAACAGGCTAAGAACCAGATTTAGTTTGTCAATGCTTGTTATAAATGACCATTCATTTCCCAGACCAGATCACAGAAAATTGTTTATCTTGTAAGTTGTCTTTACTTTGTACGTATACAACAATACTATTTTTAAATTATTTTTTAATTATAATAATGCTAGTATACTCACAACAAAAGTTCAGACCAGATGGCTTCGCTCGTGAATTCTATGAAACATTTAAAGATGAATTAATACCAATCCTTCTCAAACTCTTCCCAAAAATTACAGAAGAGGGAAAACTTTCAAACTCTTTTTACAAGGCATTACCCTGAAACCAAAACCAGACAAGGACAGCACAAGAAAAGAAAATTACAAGCCAGTATTCCCAATGAACAGAGATGCATAAATCCTCAACAAAATATTAGCCAACCTAATTTAGCAATATCATACACCATGGTCAACAAGGATTTATTCCAGGGATGCAAGGATGGTTCAACATCTGCAAATTAATTAATGTACTATATTACATTAACAAAATGAAGGCTAGAAATCATATGATTATCTCAATAGATACACAAAAAACTTTTAACAAAATTCAACATTTATCTGTGATTAAAAAAACCCAGCAAAGTGGATATAGAGGGAGCATGTCTTAACATACTAAAGATCATATGACAAGCCCATAGTTAACATCATACTCAATGGTGAAAAGCTAAAAGCTAGTCCTCTAAGATCCAGAACAAAACAAAGATACCCCATCGTGTCACTAAGTTTTCAACATAGTATTGGAAACTTTAGCCCGAAAACGAAATAAAAGACTGAAGTTGGAAGGAAAGGAAACTGCCACTATTTGTGGATGACATTGATTTTATACATAGAAAACCCTAAAGACCTCACTAAAAACTGTTAAAACTATTTCTCTGATAATGAGTGATGCTGAGCATCTTTTCATGTGTTTGTTAGCCATTCGTATGTCTTCTTTGGAGAATTGTCTATTTAGTTCTTTGGCCCATTTTTTGATTGGATCATTTATTTTTCTGGAGTTGAGCTGTATAAGCTGTTTGTATATTTTTGAGATTAGTTGTTTGTCAGTTGCTTCATTTGCTATTATTTTCTCCCATTCAGAAGGCTGTCTTTTCACCTTGCTTATAGTTTCCTTTGTTGTGCAGAAGCTTTTAATTTTAATTAGATCCCATTTGTTTATTTTTGCTTTTATTTCCAGTATGGGAGGTGGATCATAGAGGATCCTGCTGTGATTTATGTCAGAGAGTGTTTTGCCTATGTTCTCCTCTAAGAGTTTTATAGTTTCTTGTCTTACGTTTAGATCTTTAATCCATTTTGAGTTTATTTTTGTGTATGGTGTTAGAAAGTGATCTAATTTCATTCTTTTACAAGTGGTTGACCAGTTTTCCCAGCACCACTTGTTAAAAAGATTGTCTTTAATCCACTGTATATTCTTGCCTCCTTTGTTTTCATTTGCTATTATTTTCTCCCATTCAGAAGGCTGTCTTTTCACCTTGCTTATAGTTTCCTTTGTTGTGCAGAAGCTTTTAATTTTAATTAGATCCCATTTGTTTATTTTTGCTTTTATTTCCAGTATTCTGGGAGGTGGATCATAGAGGATCCTGCTGTGATTTATGTCAGAGAGTGTTTTGCCTATGTTCTCCTCTAGGAGTTTTATAGTTTCTTGTCTTACGTTTAGATCTTTAATCCATTTTGAGTTTATTTTTGTGTATGGTGTTAGAAAGTGATCTAATTTCATTCTTTTACAAGTGGTTGACCAGTTTTCCCAGCCCCACTTGTTAAAAAGATTGTCTTTAATCCACTGTATAAATTCTTGCCTCCTTTGTTGAAGATAAGGTGTCCATAGGTGTGTGGATTTATCTCTGGGCTTTCTATTTTGTTCCATTGATCTATATTTCTGTCTTTGTGCCAGTACCATACTGTCTTGATGACTGTGGCTTTGTAGTAAAGCCTGAAGTCAGGCTGCTTGGAAAATTTTGAGCATTACTTTGCTAGCATGTGAAATGAATGCAATGCGTGATAGTTTGAACATTCTTTGGCACTGCCCTAGTCCTGTGGCCACTGCTGAGTTTTCCAAATTGCTGACATATTGAGCATAGCACTTTAACAGCATCATCTTTAAGGATTTGAAATAGCTCAGCTGGAATTTCATCACTTCCACTATCTTTGTTTGTAGTGATGTTTCCTAAGGTGTACCATGTTAGGAACCTCTATCTAAGCTCTTCAGACACTATCAGATATGATCCCTTGAATCTATTTGTCACCTCCACTGTAAGGGATTTGATTTAGGTCATACCTGAATGGCCTAGTGGGTTTCCCTACTTTCTTCAATGTAAGCCTCAATTTGGCAATAAGAAGTTCATGATCTGTGCCATAGTCAGCTCTCAGTCTTGTTTTTGCTGACTTTGTAGAGCTTCTCCATCTTTGGCTGCAAAGACGATAATCAATCTGATTTCAGTATTGACCATTTGATGATGTCCATGTGGAGAGTCATCTCCTGTGTTGTTGGAAGAAGCTGTTTGCTGTGACCAATACGTTCTCTTGACAAAACTGTTAGCCTTTGCCCTGCTTCATTTTATACTCCAAATGCAAATTTTCCTGTTACTCCTAGTATCTTAACTTCCTACTTTCCATTCCAGCCCCCTATGATGAAAAGGACATCTTTTTTGGTGTTAGTTATAGAAGGTCTTGGAGGTCTTCATAAAACCATTTGACTTCAGCTGCTTCGGCATTAGTGGTTGGGGCACAGTCTTGGATTACTGTGATGTTGAATGGTTTGCCTTGGAAACAAACAGAGATCATTCTGTCATTTCTGAGATCACACCCAAGTACTGCATTTCAGACATTTTTGTTAACCTGAGGGCTACTCCATATCTTCTACGCAATTCTTGCCCACAGCAGTAGATATAGTGGTCATCTGAATCAAATTCACCTGTTCCTCTTCATTTTACTTCACTGATTTCTAAAATGTCAACATTCACCCTTGTCATCTCCTGCTTGACCATGTCCAATTTGCCTTAACTCTTTTTTTTTTTTGCCTTAACTCTTGAACCTAATATTACAGATTCCTATGCAATATTATTCTTTACAGCATTGGACTTGACTTTCCCACCAGACACATCCACAACTGGGTGTCATTTCTGCTTTGGCCCAGCCTCTTCATTATTTCTGGAGCTATTTCACCACTCTTCCCCAGTAGTATATTGGACATGTACTGACCTGGGGGGCTGGTCTTCTAGTGTCCTATCTTATTTCCTTCTCATACTGTTCATGGTGTTCTCAAGGCAAGAATACTGAAGTGGTTTGCCATTCTCTTCTCCATGTTTTGTCAGAACTCTCCACCATGACTTGTTCATCTTGGATAGCCCAGCATGGCGTGGGTTATTATTTCATTGAGTTATATAAGGCTGTGATCCATGTGGTCATTTTTGGTTAGTTTTCTGTGATTGTTGTTTTTATTCTGGAGGTTCTGAGATTATAGATCTTGTAGAAGGCAAAGATATTATTATGTGTATTCCTTAGTGCTGAAGCCGGACCCTGCCCCAAGGCTGCTCTATTATTTCTTGGCTGTTTCTTCCTTGTCTGCCTGTCCCCTTCCTTCCCTGATTAACAACTGTTTGAATCTTCCCTTTGAGAATCAGGAAGGTCATGAAGTCTGGAATCTGTTACCTACAAACTAGGAATGGGAGACTGAAAGGCTTCCATGCCCAGGAAGCCCACAGGGTCCCGCTTGGTTTCATCAGTAGTGTAGCATAACTTCCCTTGAGCCTAGCATGAATTAGGTGTTCCATCAGGGTCAGTTACTGAGTTTTTGGAATGTATGGTAAGTTCCTCATAATTTTTATTTTCAGAAAAGTTTCTAGACAACTTAGCTAGCTCTTTTTCTATCTAATTTCATGATTAACTGCACCTTCTTATAGGGGGCTTATTTCTTTATTTTGCATCAGCACTTCTGGCCACAGATGAATTAAAAAAAAAAAAAAAGATGGAATAATAAAGCAGCAGGTAACTAGTGTCACAGAAAGCTTCCTTGTCATGATGTTACAAAGGATTCATGCCTCTGCCGGAATCCCAGAACACTTTCTTGTAGTAACTTCATGAGGCTATTTTGTATTTGGGAAATGTCTGAATGAATCTCTTCACTATTGTCTGGTCTAGTAGTCATGTATGGATGTGAGAGTTGGACTGTGAAGAAGGCTGAGCACCGAAGAATTGATGCTTTTGAAGTGTGGTGTTGGAGAAGACTCTTGAGAGTCCCTTGGACTGCAAGGAAATCCAACCAGTCCATTCTGAAGGAGATCAGCCCTGGGATTTCTTTGGAAAGAATGATGCTAAAGCTGCAACTCCAGTACTTTGGGCACCTTATGCCAAGAGTTGACTCATTGGAAAAGACTCTGATGCTGGGAGGGATTGGGGGCAGGAGGAGAAGGGTATGACAGAGGATGAGATGGCTGGATGTCATCACGGACTCAATGGACGTGAGTCTGAGTGAACTCCGGGAGATGGTGATGGACAGGGAGGCCTGGCGTGCTGCGATTCATGGGGTTGCAAAGAGTCGGACACGACTGAGCGACTGAACTGAAGTGAAATATGATTAACCCTACTGAGGACAGCTTTCCTGACCATGCACAGTGGGGAGGTCCCTAGGGCCCGTGTGCACTGCTTTTCTTTTCCTGACAGTTCTAAGTTTGCCACCACTGAGTATTTAATTGTGCTCTCAATAAATGGCATCCAGTCTTTGAGAACTCGGCTCTAGGAATTGGCAGCAACAAGGATAAGGCAACAGCATTCTTGTTCTTTTTGACCATCGCTTCCTGTTTTGTATAACTGTACTCTTCGCTGTTTCGCTTTCAGAAACTATTTGGAGGAACCAAGGTAGGGAGGCTTCCCTTGTGGCTTCCCTTATGCTTCCCTTGTGCTTCTCTTGCGGCTCAGCTGGTAAAGAATGCCCTGCAATGCAGAAGACCTGGGTTTGCTCCTTGGGTTGGGAAGATCCCCCCGGAAAAGGGAAAGTATCCTACCCACTCCAGTATTCTGCCTGGAGAGTTCCGTGGACTGTGGAATCGCACGAGTTGGACACGACTGAGCGACTTTCACTCACTCACAAGGCAGGGAGGTGGAGTAGATATGCTTCAAGAGAAATCATTTGAAATGTTTTTCTTTCTTGAATCCATAATTCAGGTTTCCCTAATTTCAGAGATTTTTTTCCTCTGTAAATGTCTTTTGATTTTTTTCTACACTGCCACATTCCTCATTAGCGTGGGTGCTCTTTTTATCATGACTCCCTTTGTTATACACACTCACAGGAAACTCCTTTAAGTCAAATGAAAATAGTGCCTTCACTTTATCTGACCTAAGATACCTGTGAAAGGGGTGATTCCTTTTTCCTTCCTCAGGGGTAAGCAGCAGGGTGCAGGCTGGCAGTGGGCACTGTTTTGTACAGGCTTTAGGAGTCTCAGGAGAGAGCAGGGGTAGATAATAGATATATGAAGGATCGTGACCCTCTTCAAGACTCCACCCAGAGCTTATGTTAAAAGCTCACTCTAACTCCTAGAGTCAGGATCCGAATGAAGAAAGAGCTGGACTGTAGGGTCTAGTCGAGGTGTGCAGTGTTATTACCCACAGGAAGCCTGTGCAACAGTGAATGATCAAAAGTGTGTGGCACAGTGAAAGCAGGATATATCACCCTCCCATAGAGGCACAGAAGAGGAAGAGCAATCTAGATAGAGGAGGCATCAAGTATGAAAAGGCCCGATAGAGCAGATGGCATTGCTCAGATTTCTAGGAGCAGAGTTAATTGACTTACTGACTAATTGGATAAGAACTGAAGGGAGTGAATTTTTTAAATGACGCTGAACCTTCTAGTTTGGATGACTTGCTACATAGTCATGCTGTCAATCAAGAAAGGAAATATTAGGAAGGAAGAGAGAATGAGAACTCACCACAGTTGTGCCTTGCCATCTCCAAGTAGGATTTCTTGTGATTCCTTGCTGCTGCTACTGCTGCTAAGTCACTTCAGTCGTGTCCGACTCTGTGCAACCCCGTACACGGCAGCCCACCAGGCTCCCCCGTCCCTGGGATTCTCCAGGCAGAACACTGGAGTGGGTTGCCGTTTCCTTCTCCAATGCATGAAAGTGAAAATTGAAAATGAAGTCACTCAGGCGTGTCCGACTCGTAGCAACCCCATGGGCTGCAGCCCACCAGACTCCTCCGTCCGTGGGATTTTCCAGGCAAGAATACTGGAGTGGGGTGCCATTGCTTTCTCCTAATAAACCTCAATAAAGAAAATTTTATTGAAACTTAGTATCTTGCCCAAGTTTGCAAAGCTAAAGTGGCAGAGCCAAGATTCAAATTCAGAACCCAGCAACTATAGAGTCAGTGACCTTTTGTTACACCAAAGAAAACAGAACATAAAGCACACTGTCTTAGGATGCTTCTTATCCTGCTAGCACTGCACCTCAATAATAAAAATGATCCTATGTTTTAGGATCATTTAGGAAATGTCCCCCTCCCCCCCAAAATTAATCATTGTAAGGACTCAATGTCTGCAACAACCTGTCCAGTCCGACTTTCTTAATTTACATCAAATGCAGTTTATTTAACTTAAACTTATCCACACAACTGAACCAGCAGACACACAGCACTGAAGTGTTTTCCTGTTTTGATGTAGCAAACCTCCTTTACTGGAAAATTTCAAATTAGAGCCTGTCCTTCCCTGTGGTGCAGAGGTTAAAGCATCTGCCTGCAATGTGGGAGACCCGGGTTCAATCCCTGGGTTGGGAAGATCCTCTGGAGAAGGAAAAGGCAACCCACTCCAGTATTCTTGCCTGGAGAATCCCATGGATGGAGGAGCTTGCTGGGCTACAGTCCACTGGTTGCAAAGAGTCAGACACGACTGAGCGACTTCACTTTCACTTTCCCTAGTGCAGGGTGCTGTTGCAGGCATGATTAACAGCCTCAGAACCCAGATTGGCTCAGGTCCTGAACAATATTGGCAGGAGACCCATCAAATTTATTTCTATTTCTCACTATGGAGAGCATAGCCCCTATGTTGTCCAAGATCCAAGCAGTGTATCTTAAAGCATGTGTGGTTCCACAACTCTTCATCTGGGTGAAGTTAATATAAGAATGCTTGTTGTTGCTCAGATGCTCAATCATGTCTAACGCTTTGTGACTCCATGTACTACAGCACACCAGTTTTTCCTGTCCTTCACCATCTCCCAGAGTCCACTCTCATGTCCATTGAGTCGGTGATGCCATCAAACCATCTCATCCTCTGTCATCCCCTTCTCCTCCTGCCCTCAGTCTTTCCCAGCATCAGGGTCTTTTCCAATAAGTCAACTCTTCACATCAGGTAGCCAGAGTATTGGAGCTTAAGCTTCAGCATCAGTCCTTCCAATGAATATTCAGAGTTGATTTCCTTTAGGATGGACTGGTTGGATCTCCTTGCAGTCCAAGGGACTCCCAAGAGTTTTCTCCAACACCACAGTTCAAAAGCATCAATTCTTCAGTGCTCTGCCTTTTTTATTGTCCAGCTGTCATATCTGTACATGGCTACTTGAAAACCTCCAAATTTATTCACACAAATTATTGTAGAGTGATCCAAGAATCTGTATTTTAATGAACAGCTAATATAATTTTCATATACTCTAACATTTGTAACAGCTGGTAGAGATATGTGTAGGCAGGTCACTGTTACAACTGTGTCCTAGACAGCAGAGGCTTTCTTCCCAAGAGAACAGGGAACAGGTTCTTAGAAATACTTCTTTCTCCAACCATGTGTATTGTTCATTTGTTTTCTATGAAAGTAAAAGTGTTAGTTGCTCTGGCATGTCTGACTCTCTCTGACCACATGAACTGTAGCCCTGTCGGGCTCTTCTGTCCAGGCAAGAATACTGGAGTCGGTAGCCACTCTCTTCTCCAGGGGAATCTTCCCAACCCAGGGATCAAACCTGGGTCTCCCACATTGCAGGCAGATTCTTTACCATCTGAGCTACCAGGGAAACCCCTTGTTTTCTGTAAGTGATGCCATAAACTTGACTTCTATGGATGCTCATGTTCAGTCTCTTCAGTTGTGTCTGACTCTTTGCAGTCTCGTGGATGGTAGCCTGCCAGGCTCCCCTGTCCATGAGCTCTCCAGGCAAGAATACTGGAGTGGGTGGCCATTTCCTTCTCCAGTCTTCTGTGCACTGGTGCTGAATTGAATCTCAGAGTTTTGGGGTGAAGTAGAAAAGAATTGCTTTGCCAGGCAAAGGGGGACATAGCCAGCTGGTGCTCTGAAAAACTGTGTTCCCACCCAGGAGGATTTGGTGAGGAATTTTATAGCAACGGTTGCTGATAAGGATCAAGACATGTGCAGGGACTACAGTCTCTTAGTCTGACTTCAGATGGTCTGCTGATGAGCTTCTCAAGGTCATTAAACTGATCTTCTTTGGAAATAGAATGCTAACATCTCCCATTTGTTAGATGCTTTTTTCCTATAATGAGCTCAAAGATATTATATGTATCCCTTGAGTTTGGAACCAGGACCCTGACCCAAAGCTGCATTATTGTTTGTTGACTGTTCCTTCTTTGTCTCTGCATCCCTCCCCTTTCCTGACTACCAATTCTCTGATACAGTTAAGATACCCAGGTGATAGCAACAACTTTCTAAAAAGCTGCCTTTTTCTGGTGAAAAGTGTATATGCTCTGGTGAGAGGGATGTTTAATATTCTATAAAACACTGGTGTTTCATTTTCATGACATTGTGCTTTTTTAATTTATGTAGTAGTAATCTGTGGTGATTTTTGTTGAAGTTGGCCAAGAATATTTTTCTTCCAAGTAATGCACTTATAAAATGTTGTGCTGGGCTATCCCCAAACAATGCTCAACCAGTGAAGCTAGAAGCAAAATGTGTCCCAGAGGGAGCATAGCTTGTCATCATCACTGATTTTTTTTTTTTTTATAGTATTGTATGAAACCAAGAGTGATCAAGAAACAGCAAAGCCAAGTGTTTCTATGGACAAATTTGTGGCTTCAAAATATCATTGTTTCTATATTTATATAACGATCAATAAAATAACTTGATGGATGCACCCATCCTTGCTGTTAACTGTGAGAGATATTGATTGAAGACCCTTAGCCAAAAGCGTTATGAGAAAACTATACTTAGTATTAAATGGAGTCCTTTTTCAGAGATACCTCAATAACTGTTTGATAAATAGGCACCAGAGATCTGTTCTACTCACTGGAGCCCAAGTCCTAACCTTCCAAAATGACATATTTTGTAGCTTGTCATTATGATGAAGATTAATCTAAGAGTATCAGCCAAAGGATTGTGACACAAAATTAGTATAAAATCTCAAAAAATGAGAATTAACCAGATTTTGTTATTCTTAAAACATAGCTGAAAAGTTGAGAGACTCAGCTTCCTTGTCATTTGTCTCTACAACATTCAACAATGACACTCTCTGATGGTTTTGGTTTCTTGATAGCTTAGTTGGTAAAGAATCCACCTGCAATGCAGGAGACCCCAGGTCAATTCCTGGGTCAGGAAAATCCACTGGAAAAGGAATAGGCTACCCACTTCAGTATTCTTGTGCTGCCCTTGTGGCTCACTGTTAAAGAATCCTTCTGCAATGAGGGAGACCTGGGTTTGATCCCTGGGTTGGGAAGATCCACTGGAGAAAGGAAAGGCTACCCATTCCAGTATTCTAACGTGGAGAATTCAATGGACTGTATAGTCCATGGGGTCACAAATAGTTGGACACAACTGAGCGACTTTCACTTCATTAAGTTTACTGGCCCCTTCCCTGCAGTGGCCTAGAGACTAAGGGAAATGCATCTGAAAAGTTAGGGACTAATCATCGATTCATTTCAGTTCAGTGCAGTTCAGTCCCTCAGTCGTGTCTGACTCTCTGCGACCCCATGAATTGCAGCACGCCAGGCCTCCCTGTCCATCACCAACTCCCGGAGTTCACCCAGACTCGCATCCATCGAGTCAGTGATGCCATCCAGCCATCTCATCCTCGGTCGTCCCCTTCTCCTACTGCCCCCAATCCCTCCCAGCATCAGGGTCTTTTCCAATGAGTCAACTCTTCTCATGAGGTGGCCAAAGTACTGGAGTTTCAGCTTAAGCATCAGTTCTTCCAATGAACACCCAGGACTGATGTCCTTTAGGATAGACTGGTTGGATCTCCTGCAGTTCAAGGGACTCTCAAGAGTCTTCTCCAACACCACAGTTCAAAAGCATCAATTCTTCAGCACTCAGCTTTCTTCATAGTCCAACTCTCACATCCATACGTGACCACTGGAAAAACCATAGACTTGAATAAACAGACCTTTGTTGGCAAAGTAATATCTCTGCTTTTCAGTATACTATCTATGTTGGTCATAACTTTCCTTCCAAAGAGTACGCGTCTTTTAATTTCATAGCTGCAATCACCATCTGCAGTGATTTTGGAACCCAAAAAAATAAAGTCAGCCACTGTTTCCACTATTTCCCCATCTATCCCATGAAGTGATGGGGCCAGATGGCATGATCTTCATTTTCTGAATGTTGAGCTTTAAGCCAACTTTTTCATTCTCCTCTTTCACTTTCAACAAGAGGCTTTGCAGTTCCTCTTCACTTTCTGCCATCTGCATATCTGAGGTTATTGATATTTCTCCCGGCAATCTTGATTCCAGTTTGTGCTTCTTCCAGCCCAGCATTTCTCATGATGTACTCTGCATAGAAGTTAAATAATCAGGGTGACAATATGCAGCCTTGATGTACTCCTTTTCCTATTTGGATCCAGTCTGTTCCATGTCCAGTTCTAACTGTTTTTTCCTGACCTGCATATAGGTTTCTCAAGAGGCAGGTCAGGTGGTCTGGTATTCCCATCTCTTTCAGAATTTTCCACAGTTTATTGTGGTCCACACAGTCAAAGGCTTTGGCATAGTCAATAAAGCAGAAATAGATGTTTTTCTGGAACTCTCTTGCTTTTTCCATGATCCAGCGGATGTTGGCAATTTGATCTCTTGTTCCTCTGCCTTTTCTAAAACCAGCTTGAACATCTGGAAGTTCATGGTTCATGTATTGCTGAAGCCTGGCTTGGAGAATTTTGAGCATTACTTTACTAGCATGTGAGATGAGTGCAATTGTACAGTAGTTTGAGCATTCTTTGGCATTGCCTTTCTTTGGGATTTGAATGAAAACTGACCTTTTTCAGCCCTGTGCCCATGCTGGGTTTTCCAAATTTCCTAACATATTGAGTGCAGCACTTTCACAGCATCATCTTTCATGATTTGAAACAGCTCAACTGGAATTCCATCACTTCCACTAGCCTTGTTCGTAGTGATACTTTCTAAGGCCCACTTGACTTCACATTCCAGGATGTCTGGCTCTAGGTGAGTGATCACACCACTGTGATTATTTGGGTTGTGAAGCTCTTTTTTTGTACAGTTCTTCAGGGAATTCTTGCCACCTCTTCTTAATATCTTCTGCTTCTGTTAGGTCCATACCATTTCTGTCCTTTATCGAGCCTGTCTTTGCATGAAATGTTCCCATTAATGTTGGAGAGTGGGATGGATAGAGAAGAGGCTGGATCTGGGCTGGACTAATTAGGAAGGTTTCCTGGAAGAAGTGACTATTGAGCTGAATGAACCTTGATAGGAATTAAGTAGGGAGCAGTAAGTGAAAGTGAAGTCACTCAGTCGTGTCTGACCCTTAGCAACCCCATGGACTGCAGCCTATGTGGCTCCTCCGTCCATGGGATTTTCCAAGCGAGAGTACTGGAGTAGGGTGCCATTGCCTTCTCCAGAAGGTGGGAGGAAAGGATGGTAATAGCTCTCATTATAATGAAAAAAAAAAAAATGTTTGGTAGATGGTATGCTGAGAAATTAGAGAAGGAAATGGCAACCCACTCCAGTGTTCTTGCCTGGAGAATCCCAGGGACAGCAGAGCCTGGTGGGCTGCAGTCTAATGGGGTCACACAGAGTTGGACACGACTGAAGTGACTTAGCATCAGCAGCATGCTGAGAAATAATTGTAAGAAAATACTTATGTTAAAAAAATAATGAAAATAAGGTTGAAAAAGTGAATTCACTGAAAACAAGAAGTTCTTTGAGGATTGTGGGGTGCATGCAACATCTTCTGCCCTGAGGATTTCAAAATATATGCTCCTGAGAGTAAAAGTACCAGCATACAGATGAAAGCCCCTCTTAGCATCCACCACACACTTAAGTCCAATGGGGAAACAGTGGAATATGAATTTGCATCACAGCAAAGCAAATACCTTAAAGTAGTGCAGTCCTGTAGGATAGTCCTTCCCCAGTCCCACTGCCACCAAGAGTTTCATTGACTCCTCTCACCTTCCCAGTTTTCTTTCTATCTTGCTGGCTCTCCTCACTCCTTCTCTCTGACCCTTACCCACGTTTGCCCTCTTTCATTTAGAGCTGGGAAAAACAAATGACAAATCCCTCTCTTCATCCCATGCTTAGCAGCTTCACGGTCCTCTGACATCTTGCTTTCCATGGTGCTTTGCACTAAGAGGAAAGGAAGAGTACAGGTCAAAGGTGGTTCTCTCCCCAGAGCAATTCTGGTGCTAGCTGTGGAAGTCCTAAGAAAAAGTTAACTTCATTGCACATATGATAAACGAAGACTAGAGAAAAAAGTATTTTCTCCAGGTTCTCTTAGCTTCCCCTGTAGCTCAAGCTCTATGTCTCACTAACTTCGACACACTGCCTACACACTCTTTATAAATGGCAGCTGGTTTATTTCCTGGTGACCAGGCCCCTCCTCCCCCAACCGCTTTCTCTCCCCCTTCTGTCCCCTGTGGTGACGAGAGAGAACTAGGACTCCCCCTGCCAAGAAAAGTCACTTAGGACCTGGTGTCCTTTGCAATGCTCCCTGGAAGCAACTAATATTCATTACTGGTTAATGACATCTTGCCCAACATAATGTGGATTTTACATTCACATAGCTTCTCATGTAATTATCTCCATAACCTTGTGAGAGAGGTATAATTATCCCCATTTTTGTAGAAGTGGGAACACAAGATTTGAGAAGTGAAATAACCTGTCCAAGACAACACAGCAAATTCAAGACAGAATAAAGATTTGAAACCAACTCTGTCTTTAGGGGTTTAAGAATAAGCTAGTTTGACTCCTTACTACTTTCTACTATTCTGTCTTCACTTCCAAATTTTTCTTCAGTCTCTGGCTTGACTGAGAGAAGAATTGCAGCTGTGTTCATTGAATATACCACTAGCATGTCATCTTTTAAATCCTATTAGAATTACAAAGATGCTTCATCTTAATGATCCTCTTTATGCATTTCCCTATGTTGCATTCACACAAAACACCTCTCAGTTTATCTCTGCTTTTTCATTCTCTGTGCTGAGGATTTCTTTAGAGCATGTCCTATATTACGTAGTTCAAACTCATCCCTCTCAGCTTGCAACTCTACTCTCAGTATATCCCTAAAAACACTCTTATACTAGTCAGATTCTCCAGAGAAACAGAACCAGTAGGATGTGTGTCTATAAACACAAGAGATGGTAAATATCAATCAAAAGAGAGATGTATTTTAAGGAACAGGTCCTAATGACTATGGAAGCAAAGGCAAAATCTGCAAGGTGGGCTGGCAGGCTGAAGACCCTGGAACAAATTTCAATTTGTGTTCAAAAACAGGCTCAGAGGCAAAATTTCTTCTTCCCTTAGGACTTTTGGTCTTTTCCCTTAATGTCTTCAACTGACTAGATATGGCCCACCCACCAATATGGAGCATTATCTGATTTACCCAAAGTGTAATAATTTAATATTAATCCCACCTCAAAAATTTCTTCACTGAAACATCTAGAATAGTGTTTAACCAAATATCTGGATACCAACGTGTGTCATACCCACGTTGACACAAAATTAAGCATAACAACTACTTACCCCCAAGCCATTTCTTTTACTTAGGTGCACATTTGCAAGTGTGGGAAAAAAAATGACCTGAAGTATATACACTGAATGACTGGAAAGGATACGTCACCTTGGGCAGTGGGGGATGGAGAGAAAATTAAATTTTTGGTAGGACTATTCTTCATTGCTTGAATTTTTTCAGAGTGCATTGTGATCACTATTACTTATACAACCATTCCTTGGTACCTGTGGGGGATTGGTTTCAAGACTGTCATGGATACCAAAATCCACAGATGCTCAAATATCATAGTCAGCCATCCATATCCATGGTTCTGCATCCATGGATTTAACCAACCATGGATCATGAGGTATTGGAGTATTATTTTTAAAAATACTGGCAATAAGTAGACCCAAGCTGTTCCAACCTGTTGCTCAATGGTTAGCTGCATTTTCAAATTAGTTTTTAATCAAAATAGAATATACCTACAGTTAAAGTAAAGCAGTAGTACAGAGCTTATGAGGAACTTCCTAGGCATCTGTTCCACCCTGCCCTACCTTTTGATTCTCATTTCCCTCAGACTTTCACTTTTTACTCTTTACTTTTTTTTTCTGGTTTTAATTTCTGTTTTCATTTTTGCAGCTGCATCTTGCTATTCCAATTTGAGACATTATCTCTTGACACAACACTACCAGGGAAGTTGGAGCTTTGCATTACCTCCTCCAGTACTTTCTCCACATTTCCCTTATTCCGTTCCCTACAAGCCAGGCCAGATTTGGGTTAAATATATATTTAGTGTTACATTATTATGAGAGTGTAAGCAATATATTATTTTATACTTAAATTTCTTTTCTTATACAGCTTACTGCCCCCATTGTCCAATTTGATTTTGTTTACTCAGTTTTCTATATTCTTATTGTTAATTTATTTCCATAATATTACATGTCTAAAACTTGTCTTTATATAGTGTAACACATAGCTAACCTGTCAGTTTAAATGTTTTCCTCAAAGTCAGCACTTTGAAACTACTTCCATTCTAGTCCTAATCCCATACTAGTAATTATTTAATAATTTATTTCCTGTTTATTTTATCTGAATTAGTTTTTGGAACTCTTATTAAAGAATATTGGAACTCATCTGATTCCATTATTTTCTTATTTTTTCTCTCCTATTTTCATGTTTTCTGGTTTGTTTGTTTGTTTGTTTGTTTAATTTCTAAGATATATCCTCAACATTGCCTTCCAACCTGTTATTGAATCTTTTATTCTGTTTCTGTACTTCAAGAGCTTGTTCTTATTCTCAGAATATACCTTTCTCTAATATCTTGCTCTTTGGGGAGAGATTTATATATATATAATATATATTATATATTATATATATATTTTTACTAAAGGAGAGTGAAAAAGCTGGTTTAAAATTCAACATCAAAAAATGAAGGTCATGGCATCCAGTTCCATCACTTCGTGGCAAACAGATGGTGAAACAATGGAAACAGTGATAGACTTTAGTTCCTTGGGTTCCAAAATCACTGCAGATGGTGAAACAATGGAAACAGTGATAGACTTTAGTTCCTTGGGTTCCAAAATCACTGCAGATGGTGACTGCAGCCATGACATTAAAAGATGCTTGCTCCTCCGAAGAAAAGCTATGATAAACTTAGACAGCATGTTAAAAAGCAGAGACATTGCTTTGCCAACAAAGGTCTGTATAGTCCAAGCTATGGTTTTTCCAGTAGTCATGTGTGGATGTAAGAGTTGGACCATAAAGAAAGCTGAGCACCAAAGAATCGATGCTTTTGAACTCTGGTGCTGGAGAAGACTCCCAAGAGTCCCTTGGACTGCAAGGAGATGCAACTAGTCAATCCTAAAAGAAATCAGTCCTAAATATTCATTGGAAGAACTGATGCTGAAACTGGAGCTCCAATACTTTGTCCACCTGATGCAAAGAACTGACTCCTTGGAAAAGACCCTGATGCTGAGAAAGATTGAAGGAAGGAGGAAAAGGGGACGACAGAGGATGAAATGGGTTGAATGGCATCACTGACTCTATGGACATGAGTTCAAGCAAGCTGTGAGAGTTGGTGATGGACAGGGAGACCTGGTGTGCTACAGTCCATGGAGTCTCAAAGAGTCGGACACAGCTGAGCGACGGCACTGAACTGATAGTTGACTTACACTGTTTCAGGTGCATAGCAAGGTGGTTCAGTTATACAAATATACATATATTATTTTTGAAATTATTTTCCGTCATAAATTATTACAAGATATTGACTAGAGCTCCCTGTGCTATACAGTAAACCTTGTTGCTTGTGGCATATCTATTTTTAAATTAGAAATCTAGCATTCTATTCATACGGCGTCCAACAAGTGGAATGAAAATGTCATAATCCTTTTTAGTTAGGCAAAAATTCATATGTTTCCTAAAATATATTTACATATTTACACATTGTATAGAAAAGCTATTCTACTGCACTTGATAAAGAACATCAAAAAAGTAAAAAAGAAGAGATAAGAAATTGGAAAACATAAACTAAATTAAATGGGAGCATTAAATATGAAATAGAAAAAATGAAACAAACTGGATAAAAGATCATCATATAGTACAGTTGTTTTTAAATATGATTGCTCATTAGAAACATCTGGAGCTCTAGGGAAAAAAAGCAATACCTAAGCATTTGTATTTTTCAAAAGATTTCAAGATGATAATTTTGACATGCATCTGGATTTAAAAAGTGATTACAGGTTTTTCAATTAAATCCTAGTTTTGGTGGTAATAGACTTCTATTATTTTTCTGTTGACCGATCATGATACAGTGGTATTGCATTCATACATGCTAAGTCACTTCAGTCGTGTCCAACTCTATGCGACCCTATGGACAGCAGCCCACCAGGCTCCTCGGTCCACAGGATTCTCTAGGCAAGAATGTTGGAGTGGGTTGCCATTTCCTTCTCCAACAATGGTATTAGGTGAGTAATAGTTACATAATTACAACAGTAAAAGATACCTTCACAATCAATGTGCATGTGTTAGTCATTCAATCATGTCTGACTCTTTGCAACCCTGTGGATGGTAGCCTTCTGGGCTTCTCTGTCTTTGCCTGGGATTCTCCAGGCAAGAATACTGGAGTGGGTTGCCATTTCCTTCTCCAGGGGATGTTCCCAACTCAGGGATTGAACCTAGATCTTCTGCATTGGAAGGCAGAATCTTTACTGTCTAAGCCACAATGTTTGATTCACAATCAATAGCTAGGCCAAAAAAAAAAAAAAAAAGAAAAGATAATTACTGAAAGCCACAGAGAAAAGAAACAATCTAATCACATGGACCACAGCCTTGTAAACTCAATGAAACTATGAGCCATGCCATGTAGAGCCACCCAAGATGGCCGGGTCATGGTGGAGAGTTCTGACAAAATGTGGTCCACTGGAGAAGGGAATGGCAAACCACTTCAGTATTCTTGCCTAACCCCATAACAGTATGAAAAGGCAAAAAGATAGGACACTGAAAGATGAACTCCCCAGGTTGGTAGGCACCCAATAGTCTACTGGAGATAGGTGGAGAAATAACTACAGAAAGAATGAAGAGAGGAGCCAAAGCATAAACAACACACAGCTGTGGATGTGACTGGTGACAGAAGCAAGATCCAATGCTGTAAAGAGCAATATTGCATAGGAACCTGGATTGTCAGGTCCATGAATCAAGTCAAATCGGAAGTGGTCAAACAAGAGATGGCAAGGGTGAACGTCGACATTTTAGGAATCAGTTAACTAAAATGGACTGCAATGGGTGAATTTAACTCAGATGAACATTATATATACCACTGTGGCAAGAATCCATTAGAAGAAATGGAGCAGCCATCATAGTCAACAAAAGAGTCCAAAATGTAGTACTTGGATGCAATCTCAAAAATGACAGAATGATCTCTTTTTGTTTCCAAGGCAAACCATTCAGTGTCATGGTAATCCAAGTCTATGCCCCGACCAGTAATGTTGAAGAAGCTGAAGTTGAATGGTTCCATGAAGACCTACAAGACCTTCTAGAACTAACACCCCGAAAAGATGTCCTTTTCATTATAAGAGACTGAAATGCAAAAGTAGGAAGTCAAGAAACATGGAATAACAGGCAAATTTGGCCTTGGAGTACAGAATGAAGCAGGGCAAAGGCTAATAGAGTTTTGCCAAGAGAATGCACTGGTCATAGCAAACACCCTCTTCCAACAACACAAGAGAAGACTCTACACATGGACATCACCAGATGGTCAACACCAAAATCAGATGGATTATATTCTTTGCAGCCAAAGATGGAGAAGCTCTATACAGTCAGTAAAAACAAGACTGGAGCTGACTGTGGCTCAGATCATGAGCTCCTTTTTGCCAAATTCAGATTTAAATTGAAGAAAGTGGGGGGAAACCACTAGACCATTCAGGTATGGCCTAAATGAAATCCTTTATGATTATACAGTGGAAGTGAGAAACAGATTTAAGAGACTAGATTGATAGAGTGCCTGATGAACTATGGACAGAGGTTCGTGACATTGTACAAGAGACAGGGATCAAGACCATCCCCATGGAAAAGAATTGCAAAAAGGCAAAATGGCTGTCTGGGGAGGCCTTACAAACAGCTGTGAAAAGAAAAGAAGCCAAAAGAAAAGGAGAAAAGGAAAGATGTACCCAGTTGAATGCATGGTTCCAAAGAATAGTAAGGAGCTATAAGAAAGCCTTCCTCAGTGAGAAAGAAATAGAGGAAAACAATAGAATGGAAAAGACTAAAGGTCTCCTTAAGAAAATTAGAGATGCCAAGGGAACATGTCATGCAAAGATGGACTTGATAAAGGACAGAAATGGTATGGACTTAACAGAAGCAGAAGATACTAAGAAGAGGTGGCAAGAATACACACAAGAACTATACAAGAAAGATCTTCACGACCCAGGTAATCACAATGGTGTGATTACTCACCTAGAGTCAGACATTCTGTAAGGCAAACTCAAGTGAGCCTTAGAAAGCATCACTATGAACAAAGCTAGTGGAGGTGATGGAATTCCAGTTGATCTGTTTCAAATCCTAAAAGATGATGCTATTAAAGTGCTGCACTCAATATGCCAACAAATTTGGAAAACTCAGCAGTGGCCACAGGAATGGAAAAGGTCAGTTTTCATTCCAATCCCTAAGTAAGGCAATGCCAAAGAATGCTCAAACTACTGCACAATTGCACTCATCTCACATGCTAGTAAAGTAATGCTCAAAATTCTCCAAGCCAGGCTTCAGCAATATGTGAACCGTGAACTTCTAGATGTTCAAGCTGGTTTTAGAAAAGGCAGAGGAACCAGAGATCAAATTGCCAATATCTACTGGATCATCAAAAAAGCAAGAGAGTTCCAGAAAACATCTATTTCTGCTTTACTGACTATGCCGAAGCATTTGACTGTGTGGATCACAACAAACTGTGGAAAATTGTGAAAGAGATGAGAATACCACACCACCTAATCTGCCTCTTGAGAAATCTGTATGCAGGTCAGAAGCTACAGTTAGAACTGGACATGGAACAACAGACTGGTTCCAAATAGAAAAAGGAGTATGTCAAGGCTGTATATTGACTGCTTATTTAACTTCTATGCAGAGTACATCATGAGAAACGCTGGGCTGGATGAAGACCTGGAATGACCTGGAATGCTGAGCTGAAGAAACCTGGAATCAAGATTGCTGGGAGAAATATCAGTAACCTCAGATATTCAGATGACACCACCCTTATGGCAGAAAGTGAAGAAGAACTAAAGAGCCTCTTGATGAAAGTGAAAGAGGAGATGAAAAAGTTGGCTTAAAGCTCAACATTCAAAAAAATGAAGAACATGGCATCCAATCTCATCACTTCATGGCAAATAGATGAGGAAACAATGGAAACAGTGACAGACTTTATTTTCTTGGGACCCAGAATTGCTGCAAATGGTGAGTGCAACCATGAAATTAAAAGATGCTTGCTCCTTGGAAGAAAAGCTGTGACCAACCTAGACAGTATATTAAAAAGCAGAGACATTACTTTGCCAACAAACACCCATCTAGTCAAAGCTATGGTTTTTCCAGTAGTCATTTATGGATGTGAGAATTGGACCATAAAGAAAGGTGAGGGCTGAAGAATTGATGCTTTTGAACTGTGTTGTTGGAGAAGACTCTTGAGAGTCCCTTGAACTGCAAGGAGATCCAACCAGTCCATCCTAAATGAAATCAGTCCTGAATATTCATTGACTGATGCTGAAGCTGAAACCCCAATACTTTGGGCACCTGATGCAAAGAGTTAACTCATTGGAAAAGACTTTGATGTTGGGAAAGAAATCGAAGGCAGTAGGAGAAGGAGACGACAGAGGATGAGAGATGGTTGGATGGCATCACCAACTCAGTGGACATAAGTTTGGGTAAACTCCAGGAGTTGGTGATGGACAGGGCAGCCTGGTGTGGTGCAGTTCATGAGGTTGCAAAGAGTCAGACATGACTGAGCAATTGAACTGAACTGAACTGAACTGCAAGCCATAATGGGAATGTGATAACTTAACAATATAAAATAATCACATACAATTTTGATGTGGGGGAGTCAAGCAGAGTGATGTGGTAAGAGGAAGTGCATACTTGCACATATTTTTATCCACCCAGTCAGTCTCTGTCTTTTGGTTGGTGCATTTAATCCACTTACATTTAGCTAATTATCAATGTGTATGATCCTATGACTATTTTCTTAATTGTTTTGGGTTTATTTTCTATAGATCTTTTTCTTCTCTTGTGTTTCCTACCTAGAGAAGTTCCTTTAGCATTTGTTGTAAATCTGGTTTGGTGGTGTTGAATTTTCTTAACTTTTGCTTGTCTAGAAAGCTTTGATTTTTCCATCAAATCTGAAGAAGTGTCTTGCTGGGTAGAATATTCTTGGATTGTAGGTTCTTCCCTGCTGGAAGCCAGCATGAGGAATCCCACCCATGACAAGGTCATGTGGCAGAGATTTGATAGGCAAGGACGAGTCAGATCTCAGGTTTCCCCCTGGCATTTCTTGAGCATGTAACCCCCCAAAATAAGAATCTGCCTGCCTTTCCACGCTTCTGACATTCTCTGGAAAAAGTCAACTCAGGGCTTTAGTCTTCTGCATTTGAAAGAGTGTTTCAATCCAAAAACCTCTCTGATGGCTTTCTAGCCTGCGCATGTGATTGTTTGAGGCCTCCCGACTGACCGTGGGAGGCACAGGAAGCTTAAAACATCCTAGAAATGTAGGGGCTTCTGAGGAGTCAAAATCATTAGAGTAGGACTGATTAAAGGTTTCATTTGTTGAGCCAATACTTGCTGCCAAATTTTCATATCTTATATAGTTGGTATATGGAAAAACAGGTAGTAGACCTAGTATTAGCAATATTAGATCTTTGAGTTAAGTACTTTCTTTTTTATAACCCACTGCACCTTTTTTCTACAGGAATGTAACTTTATTTAGTACTTTGAAGGTGATGCAGAGTAAAGAAAAAACACTTCTAGGGAAAAGGAGTTTTCTGGTTGATAGACAATTACCCAGGAAGAGAGCCATAAAAATGTAACAGGCCTCTTGGCCAGAAGGTAATGTAAACCACCTGAGACTTTTGGTATATGGGAGGGTATGCAAAAAGAAAGCCTGGTGTTTGGGCTGCTAACGCTGCATAATTTTGTATTACTCACTGATCTCTATGTCAATCAAAAAGGTATAAAAGGCCTTCTAAACAATAGAGGTGGGGCTAGTCATTGGAAGGACTGATTTTCCCCCAAGTCTCCTATTTACTCTAATTTCAGGCTGAATTCCCATCTGGGGCGTGGAGGCTTGCCATGTCTATTTACTTGCCCCAGCTGCTAAGATCCGTAAGAGAGAGAGCCCAGGGCGGGGCACTCGCCAATATTCAAACGGATGCTGGTGGCCTAACGTAGATGGTGCAAGCTCCTTGTCTGGAACTTTATTGGCTTTCCACGTAAACCAAGTTATTCAGCCTTCTTTTCTCCATCTAAATTTTCCTACTATACTATTATTTCCTAATCTAATCTTATAGTAATAGATAAATAAGTTTTCCTAGCCTATCCGTCTCCCCTTCGAATCACCCTAGATCCACCGGGGCTGGACCCTGGCAAGTGGCGCCCGGAACAGGATATTCGAAGGTAGGTCTCCCCCAGTGTGCAGTCATTCCCTTCTGGCTTGTAAAGTTTCTGTTGAGAAATCAGCTGATAGCCTGATGGAGGTTCCCTTGTATGGTTTTTTCATTTTCCCCTTCTTGCTTTTAATATTTTATCTCTGTCTTTAATTTTTGTCAGTAAGATTATTATGTGTCTCAGTATGTTCCTCCTTGGGTTTATCCTTCCTGGGAGTCTCTGTGCTTCTTGGACTTGGTTGACTATTTCCTTTCCCACGTTAGGGGAGTTTTCAGTTATTATCTCTTTAAATATTTTCTCAGGTCCTTTCTCTCTTCTCCTTCTATGACCCCTATAATGCAAATGTTGATGCGTTTAATGTCCCAGAAGTCTCTGAGGCTGTCTTCATTTCTTTTCATTCTTTTTTCAATATTATGTTTTATGGCAGTGATTTCCACCATTCGTCCTCCAAGTCATTTATCCATGCTCCTGCCTCAGTTATTCTGTTGTTGATTCCTTCTAGTGTATTATTCTCGGAGAAGGCAGTGGCACCCCACTCCAGTACTCTTGCCTGGAAAATCCCATGGGCAGAGGAGCCTGATGGGCTGCAGTCCATGGGGTTGCTAAGAGTTGGACACGACTGAGTGACTTCACTTTCACTTTTCACTTGCATGCACTGGAGAAGGAAATGGCAACCCACTCCAGTGTTCTTGCCTGGAGAATCCCAGGGACGGGGGAGCCTGGTGGGCTGCCGTCTATGGGGTCGCACAGAGTCAGACACGACTGAAGTGACTTAGCAGCAGCAGCAGTAGCAGTGTATTATTCATCTCCATCCTGGAACATAATAGACAACTCTAGGACATAACAGGCAGCTTTTTCACCATGATTAACTTTCTATAATATGGTTTTTGTTTTAGCTGCTGTGAGACTGTGCTTCTTGCTTCTGTCTGCCCTCTGATGGCTAAGGCTTAAAGGCCTGTGTAAGCTTCTTGATGGGAAGGACTGTTGATGGGAGAAACTGGTTCTTGCTCTGGTGGCAGGGCCTTGCTCATGTAACTTTATTCCAATTATCTGTTGATGAGTAGGGTTGCACTCCCTCCCTGATAGTTGTTTAGCCTGAGGCAACCCAGCCAGGGGGTATACAGGCTCTGTGGTAGGATTAATGGTGAACTCCAAGAGGGTTTATGCCAAGGGGGACCTGGGACCTTCCGGTGCCACTGTCCCTGCGTTGAGCCCTTGCCAACACCCACCTCCACAGGAGGCCCTCCAACACTAGCAGGTAATTTTGGTTCAGTCTCTTGTGCGGTCACTCCTCCTCTTCTCTAGTCTTGGTGCACACAAAATTTTGTTTGTGCCCTCCGAGACTGGAGTCTGTTTCCCCTAGTCTGGAAGGTCTATAATCAAATCCTGCTGGCCAGATGCCCCGGGGATTCCCAGTCCCTTTGTTGGATCCCCAGCCTGGCAAGCCGGATGTGGGGTTGAGAACTTCACAACAGTGGGAGAACTTATTTGGTATTGTTATTGTTCTCCAGTTGGTAGCTTACCCATCTGGCGAGTATGGGATTTGATTTTATTGTGATTGTGCCCCTCCTACCATCTCACTGCAGCTTCTTCTTTGTCTTTGGACATGTGGTATCTTTTTTTTTTTTTTTGGTGGGTTCCAGCATCCTCCTGTTGATGGTTGTTCAACAGCTAGTTGCAATTTTTGTGCTCTTGCACTAAGAGATAAGCGCACGTCCTTATTCTCCATCATCTTGAACCAGAAGCCTCTATCTTGTTCTTTTTTCATGAATGCAGTATTTCTCTGTCTCTTTAAACTTTTCTTCAGCTTACGGCATTTTTCTTGATTCTTCCAAATATTATTCTGCTTCATTTGGTTTCTTTTTTTCACATCAGATGATTTCCTTGAACACCAGGTGATTTTTTTTTTAAGTCTATTGAATTTGTTACAATACTGCTTATATACTGTGTTTTGGGTTTTTGGCTAAGAGGCATGTAGAAATCTCAGCTCCCTGACTAGCGATCAGAGATCAAAACCATACCTCTTCATTGAGAGGCAAAGTCTTAAACACTGGACCACCGGGGAAACCACACAAATTTACAGTGAACCTTGTTCTTTGTCAGTTTTATCAATCTCTTGTTGCTGTGGGTGTAGCCTCATTTGGAAGATAATGGCTAACGTCTAATAGCACAGTTCTTTGTGACAGTTGATAACAGTTCAGATGGTCCAGATCTCATTTCCTTCTTTTGTGATGACTTTATGCACTGGGACTTCCCTGATGGTCCAGTGGCTAAGACTCTGTGCTCCCAATGCAGGAGACCTGGGTTTGATCCCTGACCAGGGAGCTAGATCACACATGCCTCAACTAGGACCCAGCATAGCCAAATAGATAGATTTTTCTTTTTTACAAAAAGGACTATACATGTTTCTTTACCTTTACCTCCCAAGAGTTCTTGACTTTTCTATTTTTATTATTTTTAAACATCTGTTGATCAACTAGTACTGCTACAACATACTTTTCTCACTGTCCAAGCAGTTCAGCTCAGAGTACTTGCCCAAAACATCCTCTTTGAAAAGAATGTTCCCCAACTCAGATCTCTAGAGTTTGTCAAACTGTGAAAGTAAAATGGTTTTACTATTTCACTACTTTATGCCTTTTACAAATAATTTCCCTCCTTTGGACTATTGTATCAATATTTCATTTTATAGAGAAAACGAAAAGTTCTGTTTTGTCACAGTTATGTTAAACACGACGAATTTTTCTTCAAACGAAAAATTTCAGAGGTTTTATTGATTTTAAAAAAAAGCCACATGAAATACTTAGCTCTTTTTCACATACTGTTTTTTAGGATTAAAATGTCTCTAGTTTTAAATTAGGGAATACATCCACATGGTTTAAGGTATAAAACTACAGAGTCCTTCCCACTTTGGCTTCCCACTCCTCCAGGTCCCGCTGTGAAGGTAATTTTTCCAGCTTCCTGTCTTCCTTCCAGAGAGACTGTATACATGTGAGAGAAAGTGTATTTTCATGGAAGTGGTAGTTTGTAAAACACATTGTTCTACATCTTGCTTTTCCCCCACTTAACCAAATATCTGAGAGATTGTTCCGCAGCTAGATAAAGGTCTCTTTTATGCTATACTTAATGGCTGTGCCATAACTTACATAAACTGATCACCAGTGAAGCTTACAAATAATTGTGTCATCTTGCACATATAGCAGGCTTCCCTAGTGGCTCAGACCATAAGAATCTGCCTGCAGGGCCGGAGACCTGGGTTCAGTCCCTAGATTGAGAAGATCCCCTGGACAAGGGAATGGCAACCCACCCAGTATTCTTGCCTAGAGAATTCCATGGACAAAGGAGTCTGGCAAGCTACAGTCCATGGGGTCACAGAGTCGGACACAACTGAGTGACTAACACCGGGAGAGCACTGTACGTATAACAGTTCAGACACACAGAATTTATCTGTAGGTTCTGTAATGTAGGATAAACCCTAAAACAAAGCAAAATGGCTTTAATAATGTTTCAATTTAATTGATAGCATTCTATGAATTTTGTGAGGAAGTAGATCTTAAGACCTGGAAATGGTGTCTGTACTTGCTTTTGCTTGATTTCGCTATCTTCTTCTTTTTCCTTTTCATATTCTCTTTGCTGTGCTTCTTTTCCTCCTGTTTCCCTCCCTCCTTTCCTCTCCTTCCTTCCTCCTCCTCTCCGTTTGTTGTGATCACAACAGCTTCTATTTCGCTTCTGCTAGTGTGCCGATTGAGAACTGCATAGCCACTAGGTGGCGGTACAAGAACACAGGGAGTGGTATTTCTGTAAACAGATGAAGACTTGGTTTTGTTCCTGCTGTTTTTAAACTGCTATCCACTTGGGCCCTTTAATACCTCCTAAGGGACATCGTTGTGATCGGCGTTTAGCAGTTGAGCCAACATAAAATTGATGTTGAGCTTTACAACAGCTGTTATAGACCGCTTTATGCTGATGTTGAGACTTTTTAAAAATGCTCATGGCTTGAAAATGTTAACTCTTCGATTGGAATCTTAAGTTTTCTGAGTGATTTGAAGGACTTGCTTGTATTTCTGACTGATTTACAAATCTTACAATGTTACAGTGGAGACTAAGATTTTACCTTCATGCTTTATTTAGCTGGCTGAATTTTCCAAAAAAAGAAAAGAAAAATGGCAGTTTCCTAGCTCCTTCCTATGGAAACAAAACCAGCATTTGCTTACTGTGCTTTTACCCTATTGACTGCAGTTCAGAGTTTTATACAAACTTGTAACATTGATCTTCTAAATAAGTAGATAAGTGTTTTAATGATTTTGGAATTTGATGCGAAAGTATTTTTTGTGGGTGAGTTTGCTTAATAAGTGTTTGGAAGTCTATCCTGTCCTTTTTAATACTGTGAATCTGTGCTTACATTTTTTTGTAGTGAATGAGTCTCCTTAAATCTCTCTTTTTCACATACACACGCATGAATCCAGCATAAATACTGAAAGACCTTTGCTTATTTTAGAATCGTATGATCATTTACCTTCACTCTATGAAATGTGCATAAAGTATTCAGTACAGGAGTGTGGCTGTGTGAAATACTCTGGTGGAAGACGCACACACAGGCTCTCATCCTGTGTAACATCCCTTTTGGATTTGTGGAAGTGGATATACAGCGACCTGCTTTGTCACAGCCTGTTCATGTCAAGTGAACCTCATATCAAGTCAACCTCACCTCTTCCTGAGACATAGCCTTATAACAAAGTACCTACTGACTTGCTTTGATGGGTCAGATATTTTTGGACAAGTGTTGAGGCATGTCACCTCATTTCCATAGCTATTAATAGTTCTACATGTAATTTTTGCCAGTGCTCACTGGGTTAGAAAATGAAGAAGCAAACATTTTTGCTAAATTGTCTCACAGGTTTTAATGCCAATTGTACTTTCTTACCATTTAACATGTTTAACCTTCCTAATGAAATTCTGTGATCTAGTATCCAGTAGGGATCTGTTATGGCATCACACCTGAAGCCTTCATTTTAAGGCATTGGGTGTTTCACTAAAGGGAAAACTGCCTTCTTTGTACCTGTTAACACATTAGGGGAAAAAAAAATAATTGCAGGATTCAGTTCAATAGAAGAGCACTAAAAGAATTCTCCCTTAAAATGATGAAACCATTATAGCATTATTCCAGGGAATAAAATCAACTGCAGCTGATTCCTTGATTTTATTAGGAAAGATAGACCATTTGGTGATCTGCAATGTTTAAATCAATTGAACGATAGTGAAATCTCTCCCCTGAAATGGCTATTACACAGCTTGCAACCTTTTGTTCAAGAGATTAAGTTTGCATCTCCTCGCATTATCTCCTTGTAATTGGAAAACTTTCATTTTGACAGAGAAAATGTGCCAGTACCCCTGTGAGCTTTGCCACAAGCCAATGCAGAATGCCATCTGGAGGATGCGTGCCCCAGTCATGCAACAGCCTCCTGTCGGCTTGTATCTGGAACTTTGCAACAGAACAACTAATAGCATCTTAAGCTCCATTTGTCTAGCTCGCTAGTGCTCTTGGCAGAGGTCATACCAGCAGTGGTTTTGTTGATTTGCTGCATCAAATGTAATTAGGTTAAAGCACTCACTGACAGAGGCTCTGATAATGGCATAAAAGCCTCAGGCTTAAGTTTACCCATTGTGTCAAATTTAAGTTTAGGTCGACAAAGACATACTAATTTCATCACTGGAACAATAGAACTTAATAATTTTTAAAGATGCTTATTTGGGATAACAAGATTTCCTTTTCTTTGGACCTCACAATTGTCTCATGTTTTTCCTTGTAATTTGCAGTCATTGGCTTCCAATGAAGTGGTTGATATCTTCTCCTAGAAGAGGTTAGTGTCATAGTACACCAGCCATACATCCCCTCTGAACCTTACTTTTGAGTGTCTTGTGGAAAACGAGATGTTTTTATCAGGTTAGATCAAATGTCTTTGAACTCTAGCAGTTTCATATTCAGAGGGTAGAGGTAACATTATTACTGACCCTTTAACCCTTGCTTACTGGAAAACGCAGTTGTGTCAGAAGCTTCTTTATAAATGAGTAAGATTCAGGCTTTGAGTAAGATGGAGAAATCATTACTTGGGGTTGAATTTAGGGCAAAGCTGGGCCCAGGACCTACGACTCTTAGTTGCTACTGAGTGAAAAGAAAAAAACAAAAACTTTCTGCTGAGAAGGAAAAATTCAGCAGGTATAAGGTTTAACAGTTTCCTGCATAAATGTTGTGTAGCAAGTCAGCAGGGGCCTGTGCAAGAGAGGCAGAGCAGAGACTTGGTCTCAGCGGGGTGGTAGCACTTCCCTGGAATGGCTGGGCTGATCATCTGGATGAAGCTTCTTAAAGAACTAGCAGAGGAGTAAAGTGTGATGTCATATGCAAAATAATAACTTGTGCATATTTTTTTGGCCTCTAAATTTCCTCTCCCTTCTATTGATTGTCTAATATCCCTCCAATACTAGCGCCTGCAAAGAAATCACTCTGAAATTTCTGGGGGTGAGCGGGGGTGGTGGCAGTGATTTCGGTGGACTTTGTACCTCGCTGTAGAAGCTGTCTAGTTTGAGTTTTCCAGGTACGTTGTTTTTGATAAAAGCAACAGACATAATGTGAGAATGAGGTTAAGTAAGTGTTTATTTGAGGATTTAATATCTCACACACTCTAGGAATAAAGCAATTATCATGCTGTTATTTCATATTCATGTATGGCTTATTTATTTGTTGTTTACCTCTCTGCATAATGAAAATGCCATGGAAATCTGCATCTGCTGGTGCTCTAATTTTAAATGATGCTAAATGTTATGTATAATTTTAAGTTACAGATTGCTAATTCCATTCTATTTTAAATACTCTATGTATGAGATGCCCCTATGTTCTTGCAGAATCCTTTTTAAGCAGAATCAGAGTGTAATTGCCTGAGTAATTACGGAATAAGCAGTTAATTAAAACATGAATTTTAAGCATTATATTTTGAACTGTATATTTATTGGAACCACATATTTATATATGTATGTGTGTATATATATACATATATCTGCTGTACCTCTAAGAATCAACACCTTAATTACTTTTTTGACAAATGTAATATAGGCAGAAGATAACAGCACTTTGCCCCTACTGGTAAATTATTTGTATCTGGTTTACTTATTATCTCATGGCAGAATCAGTGTTTGAAGTGGTTCTGAAAGCTTCAGGGCACTGCTATTTTCATCTATTTACATGACATGATATTTTTAAAGAAACTATCCCTGGCAGAATGCTAAGCCAATTCATCTTCTGGGGATATAACTAAGAAAAAGAAATTCATATCCACTGTATGTGCAGTCTCTCTCCAGTCTGGGAATCCACTCAAGTTACATGCCTCAAATTCCGCTTCCTGATCCTTCCTGACTCTTCTCTGCTGAATACCAGATCCGTACCTGGTATGCCACACACACATCCAAATTTGTCTAAATATTTTTTTTATTCAACAAGTATTACTGTGTGCCCTCCATGTACATAGATAAGGTCCCTGCTCCTGGCCATCTGTGCCCAGAATGAGAAGATAACACACAGATATGAAACACAGAATAAATCATACTCAAGTCAGTGTACATTTAAATATTCCAAAGGCAGAGACTGTTGAGGAAACTCATTTCTGAACACAGTTAACACAGTCTGCAAAGCTTGGTGTGTGCCAGTTGTTCAATTTCCATTGTTATTTACAAAAGTGAAGCTTCAAATTAAGAAAAAAAAAAAAGGCACCATCTGCCTACCAGAGTAATAATGCTTGGTTTTATTCCCAAGTATATCAACCACTGGCTTGGCATTTTAACTAACAGAATCACTTTTCTCATTAGAGTGTGTCTGTGTCTACAAAGGACCTTTTTCCCCTGGTTGCTCATTTTAACATTTTTGCCCTCTGATTTAGCCTTTTGATGAACTTGAAAGCTTTCTATTTATTAGTATGGTCAGCTTGTCAAATGACCCTTGCATTCTAGGTAACTCATGTACAGACTATTGGCTTTTGCCAGTTACTTAGTAAATCCTTTTTTTTTTTTTTTTTTTTTTTTTTTTCAGCAGCAATACTTTATTTACTTATTGTTCCAGGATAGTTTTTTTTTAATTTATGTTTTTTTTTAATCAATTGACAGTTTATATTGAATGCCTAGTTTTTGCAGACACAAAAAGTATATATAGCTCTTAAAAGGTACAAGTCAAAGAAAAACTGCACATAAAAATACTCTGTTTTAAGAACCCTCTTATTGCCAGATTGAATGTTACATATTTATTCATTCAGTCAGTCATTTACTCAACAAATATTTATTGAGTGTTGTGATGTGTCAAGTACTCTGTGATTCACTGAGGATATAAAGATGAATAAATTATGCATGATGTCTGCCCTGCCCTCTATGCATTTAGAGGAAGTAGATAGCTCTGCCAGCTAGAACCTTGTTACTCAAAGTGTACCTGAGGGCTGCACCTAGAAGCTTGTTAGAAATACATACTCTCCTTCTGTATTTTTAACAAAATATCCAAGTGAATTGAAATTGGAAAAGCCAGGAGGATTATGGAATGCTTTATAGAAAAGCTTATAAACAGAAGTCATCAAGGTTTATTAAAAAGGAGGGAAGACACATTTAAGCAGGTTATAGTGCTTTCTTATTCAATTTGGGCTGCTGTAAGAGAATATCAGAGGCTAGGTGGCTTATCAACAACAGAGATTTCTTTAACACAATTCTGAAGGCTGAGAAGTTCAAGATCAAGGTGCCTAGGAGATTTGGTGTTTGCTGTGGGCCTGCTTCTTGGTTCATAGACTGCATCTTCACACTGTATCCTCACATGGGATAATGGGCAGTGGGACTTTTGGGGTCTTTTTGATTAGGGCACTAATCCCATATAGGAGGGCTCTGCTCTTGCTCTTATGACTCAGCCACCTCCCAAAGGCCCCCCCTCCTTTAATACCAGGACACTGGTGATTAGGTTTCAACATACAACTTTTGGTGGGGTCTGCGGAATGCAGACATTCAGTCATAGCAGAGAGGATTAGACATAAATCTAAAATGTGACTGAAGATGTAAGCTAGTTGGAAATATTTTAAGAAAAGATGGGAAGTGCCCCAGTAATTGGTTGATGATCCAGAGTGGGGGTAGTAGTGATTGATAAAATTTGATGAGACTCAAGGCTGAGAGGAGGCAGAATGACTTAGATTTGGGACTCTAGAAGTAGGGACCAGTTGTCAATGATAATGCAGCGATGCAGGCTGGGACTTTCTTATCCAGAGCATGTCAAGGTAACTATTAGTGTTTTCAAAGGTGATTTCTAAATTAATTTTTAGGGCTGACATTTTTTGAATCTTAAAGTTTTAGTGAAAATCAACAAGTAGATATAGATCAAAGTATAGTGTCTTATATACATCAATTTTTCTAAAGAACCTATAATTGATTAGACCTTAGGTATGGGGAAAAAGGAGTTAGGTAAACTGGATTAATAATCTTGCTTCAAAATTAATGGTGAATGCCAGTAGGAGAAGAAGGCTCCTTACATCTTTATCTGCATAGTATATCTTTATAATCAAGCAAGGTCCTACCAAAACTGTGAGAAAATCAGTTCTATCTGTGGTGCCTTGATCATACTTTCTGTTCCCTCTTCTCAGCTGTCATAGTCTTGAACACACAAAGGAATAAAGATACCATTATGGGGAAAGTCAATGAGGGCATTATTGAGGGACTGGTGACCTTTTCAAATACATCCTTTTGAGTCACACCATGTCAAGCAGTTTCTGTTCCCTTATGAGGTCCATCCTCTACACAGGACTGCTTCCATTCTGAAGTTGCAAAGAATTTGGAGGGGGCAATTCTATGTAAACCAATCAACCCTAAGATAATCATAAAAAATGTCCATTGGCTTATTAGGCCCTTAAGACGGCCTCTGAAAACGATTTCACTTCTGAGATACTTTAAAAATGACATCCATCCCGGAGGAAAAAAAAGATAAAAAATAATGAAAAAAGAAAGATATCTATATCTCACATTTTATGGGCATCTGTTAGTGTGGCATCCAGTGTGCTTTACACACATGACTTATCTGCACATAAACCTGAGCTGACAGGGAGAAGCCTGCGGCCCTCCAGTAAATGACAGGCTTAATCAGCGAGCTGCAGAGCCCAGAGCAGTGTCCTGGACAAAGTTTACCTTACAAAGCTCAGAGCACACCCTCTGAACATCTTTAATGCTGATATTTCCAGTGTATCAGCACAACTGTGAGGAGTTATTCTTTTCTCTGAAGAGAGTGTCTCAAGACAACTTGATGGATGAGTCCAGGATTTTTTTTCTTTATCAGAAAGTATGGGAAGCTGGACATGTAACAGTAACTATGCAGAGGTTTGGAAGAAGACGTTTCTAGCTGGAGATGGGGTCCATTTGTGAAATTTTTGTTGCAGACTGAGATTAAGTGATTGAATCATTTAAAATGCTATTTTCAAAGTGAATTTTTAAAAATAATTTAGACCCATTTTGGGGTGAACCTTTCCTACATAACCATAGAAGTGTGCCCTCATGAAATGAAATAGTAGGTATACTGCGCATTTGTTGAAAGTGTAATAATTCTCGTCACTGTAGTGCCATAGGTAAAGATGTTGCATTATAAATATGAGTTATGTATACACAATGACTAAACCATTAGTGGCAAATCTTCAGCATTTAAGGGTAGATTTGATATTTTATTTACAGAGATCTTAGATTTCTAGTAAATTAGGTTGAAAGAAAGATGGAATGAAGAATGGGTGAAAGGAAGGGGGGAAAGGAAAAAAGAAAGACTATGTAACTATGAAGTCAGAACACTTTTACACATATGTATTGAAAATCTCTCATTCATTCCACAGGGAAGCAGCAAGACTTTACAATTCCTTTCAAAGAAACGGTGATGGAAGCAAACATTTGGATATCTGTGTTGCAATGTGTTTGTCTCAAATAGGTTTCATTGTTCTGTGGTCAGATTTAATGCTTATGAATTGCTTGATTTTAGCAGTCACTTTTCAATAGTTATTTCTATAATGAAAGCCATACTACCCATAAAAATACACTATTTCTATCACTACTAAAAGTAGAAGTTCTCAGTCTGATTATTTTATGCATGACAATGAGAATTTATAAAACAAAATAAACATCATATAATTGGAAAGTACAGAGCAAGTCAGAGTATTTTCTTTAATTCCTCAATGGATAGCTGCATGTTATGAGAAAATTCATTAGGATCCACAAATACTGGGTTGTTCAAAAAGTTCATTCAGGTTTTTCCATATGATTACCATTTCTGAAAATTTGAGGGTAGAGTCAAAAAGTATTTTCTAACAGACACACTAAGAACATATTTCCCCCTCCTGTCTACACTGGACATCCTTTGGCTCAGTGTCGGTTCTATATTTTGTCTCTCTTTATGCCAATATTTTATCTCAAACTTTTTTCCCACTGCTTCAGAGTCCCACCAGTGAGAATGACTCAAAATAGCTTTCCCAGTTAAGGGAAATCAAAACAAAAAAAGAACTGTGTGCTGACAGAGTGACTGGTTCCTGGAGCTCAGCCTGTGAAAGCGAAAAATGTGGCAGCACCAGTGGCACCGCATAAGCGGTCATCAGTGGGAAACGCCCCACATCGCGCGGCCTCTGTCTGTGAGTCGAATATGGTGCACTGAGTGTAGAAATAACGGACTCTGTCAGTCTTATTAATTACCTGTGCTGTTCTAGAAGTCAGGATCGTGAAATGCCTCCGAACCACCCGATGTAATGGGCCATTTTAGAGCTTTATATGCAAGTCTCTGAGCGAGCAATGGGCAATCCCCACAGCTAGCTCATCTGCAGTCAGGGATGTGCTGAGCTGAACTTGCATACCAGTAATATTGCCACGAGATGATGGAATAATCGATCTTTCTAGAGAGGATTTCTTTAGCCTGGTGGGACAAATTTCCTAGTTAATGAAAACATTTTGATGCCTGGGGAGCTTCCCGAGCTCATGCTGCCTCTGTTTGTCCATTATAGTTTAAATATACTGCACTGAGGTTAATGGTGGAAGCAAACCAGTCTGTTATAATTACTCACATTCATTTATTTGGTGTATTCTTTCACATGGTCCTTTGAAAGCAAGAGAACAATCTAGAAGATAGCTAGCTTGGGAACTATTAATACCTTCATGCCTGAGAATTTACTAATGGGACATTTCAGGGAAAAAAACATTGTGGCTGCTGAGGGCCACTGCTTCTCTCATTCTTCAAATAGGCCGATCCATTTCAGTGTGTGTGTGTATGTGTGTGTGTGTGCATTTACACTGAGCTGTGGTTGAGACCATGTCTCTCTTTCTGACTTGGATCTCTGTGTTAAGTACACAATGATCCTGTAATGCCTGTTTGGGATGGGATAGGTATTCTAGTGAAAGCACACAAAGTTTGGGTAAAGAAACTTAGGTTTCAGTTCTTACTGATACTTGCTGGATTTGACCTTGGGCAAGTCACTTGTCTTCTCTGAATCTCTGTTTATCACCTCTAAAATAATTATAATAATATCCATTCAACTTATGAGATTATTATTTGAGGATCAAATTAGATTATAGAACTAAAAATTGCTTTATTGGTGTTTGATGTCATTATCCCTCCATTACTACTACTACTAGCAATAGTACTACTCCTATCATTATTATTAAGTAAACTTTAAGATCTGATTACTCCGATAGATTTCTAATATTGTGATACTCTTTCTTACGAAGTTCAGGAAAGCATTTCTCTGCTTTTCTTGTCTATGTGTCTATGTAGCTAGCATCCAAAGAATGGCAATCTTCTTCAGACTTTAATTTTCTGGGCTCCAAAATCACTGCAGATGGTGACTGCAACCATGAAATTAAAAGACGCTTACTCCTTGGAAGAAAAGTTATGACCAACCTAGATAGCATATTCAAAAGCAGAGACATTACTTTGCCCACTAAGATCCATCTAGTCAAGGCTATAGTTTTGCCAGTAGTCATGTATGGATGTGAGAGTTGGACTGTGAAGAAGGCTGAGTGCCAAAGAATTGATGCTTTTGAAGTGTGGTGTTGGAGAAGACTCTTGAGTGTCTCTTGGACTACAAGCAGATCCAACCAGTCCATTCTGAAGGAGATCAGCCCTGGGATTTCTTTGGAAGGAATGATGCTAGAGCTGAAACTCCAGTACTTTGGCCACCTCATGTGAAGAGTTGACTCATTGGAAAAGACTCTGATGCTGGGAGGGATTGGGGGCATGAGGAGAAGGGGACGACAGAAGATGAGATGGCTGGATGGCATCACTGATTTGATGGACATGAATCTGAGTGAACTCTGGGAGTTGGTGATGGACAAGGAGGCCTGGCGTGCTGTGATTCATGGAGTTTCAAAGAGTTGGACACGACTGAGCGACTGAACTGAACTGAACTAGGTCATTCTGGAAAGAAAAATCATCATGAATGAATAAAGGTGAAAACTTTATCAAATATTTAGGTCTGAAGTGAAGTGAAGTCAAGTTGCTCAGTCGTGTCTGACTCTTTGCGACCCCATGGGCTGTAGCCGACCAGGCTCCTCTGTCCATGGGATTTTCCAGGCAATAGTCCTGGAGTGGATTGCCATTTCCTTCTCCAGGGGATCTTCCCAACCCAGGAATAGAACCCGGGTCTCCCGCGTTGTAGACAGACGCTTTACCATCTGAGGTCTACATACCACATAAGAGTTAGGCAGAATCTAGTTAGATGAAGATGATTATTTAGTCTCTTCCCATTGTAACTAGATTGATAAACAAATTTAGTGGTGCCATTTAATGTATGTCTAACCAACACAGAATAATTAGTAAATTAATATATCCCAACAGAGCTTTTCCCTTTACTCTTTAACAGGGAAAGGTCACTGTTCAACTGAAGTGAGAGGACACAGAGTAAGTCATTTAACCCACCTGAGTTTTAGTTTTATTGTATAAAATGAGGGAATAAAGATTAAATGAAGTTAAATGATTTCCAAAGCCCTCTTTAGCTCTGAAAAGATTTGCTCTTTGATCTGCATGTCTTTGAGTATGACATAGTAAATGATATACTTTTCACACCAGGAAAATAATCATCTTCAGCCATTTGAAATAGCTCTTCTCATTCAACTTTTTTTGATTATCTTACCTGTTCATTTCCTTTATAGATCTTACCACAGTCTCTATTTATCTTGTTTATTTGCTTACTTTCCTGTTTAAGGTTTGCCTGTCTGTAAGGTTAGAGACTTTCTGATCACAGATAGATGTCCAGTGCCTTGAAAAGCGAGTGCATGGCACATAATTGGGAGTCCAATAAGTATTTATTGAATGAATAAACATATGAATTCATGAATTCTGCTGTTTCTGAAGTACAGCTTTCTTATTTTTCTTTTTTTTAAGTAACTTTATTGCTTGATTGTGCTGGGTCTTTATTGCTGCACGGGCTTGTCTCTATTTGCTGCAAGTGGAGGGTGCTCTGTCATTGCAATGTGAGGGCTTCTCATTGACATAGCTTCTCTTGCTGTGGAGCATGGGCTCTAAGACATATGGCCTTCAGTAGTTACAGCTCCCAAGCTCTAGAGCACAGGCTCAGTAGTTGGGGTGCATGGGCTTAGTTGCTCTGAGTCACGTGGGATCCTCCCAGACCAGGGAACAAACCTGTGTCTGCTGCGTTGTCAGGTGGATTTCCCACCACTGAGCCACCAGGGAAACCCCTAACAGCCTTCTTATTCCTTAAAATAATTTCCCAGAGTTCAGTGGGATAAAGATGTGGTTGAATCTACTATTCATGTAACAGAATCACTAGGGTATATAGTTAAATATTTTATTTTCTATGTATGAGAACCATCTGTATTTTATTTATATATCATTTTATTACTTTAGCTAATCTAGAGTGAGATTTTTATCAGTAAGTTTTTTATGTGCTTGGTTTTTTTTTGCAAGTAAATTTGATTAGCTATGTCTGTTCCTAAAATTTATGATTAATTATAATACTTGAATGAATGCTGCTACTGCTAAGTCGCTTCAGTCGTGTCCGACTCTGTGAGACCCCATAGACGGTAGCCCACCAGGCTCCTCCGTCCCTGGGATTCTCCAGGCAAGAACACTGGAGTGGGTTGCCATTTTCTTCTCCAATGCATGAAAGTGAGAAGTAAAAGTGAAGTCGCTCAGTTGTGTCCGACTCTTAGCGACCCCATGGACTGCAGCCTAGCAGGCTCCTCCGCCCATGGGATTTTCTAGGCAAGAGTACTGGAGTGGGGTGCCATTGCCTTCTCCACTTGAATGAATAGTAATTCTAAATAAAATTTTGCAATTATTTAATTTTGCAAAATGAATTTGTCCATTAGGGGCATGCATTTCCATGTGACAGGAAAGTTTTATCACCATTAAATGTGAACTTAAAATTTTAGAATTCACGATGAAAAGTAATACGTCTCAAAATTTTCTACCAAGATATTAGAACATTACCCATTCTTCCTCACTTATGTAGTTTCCCATAGCATGAAAATGTTTGAAGATCTTGACATTTATCTGTCGTGAACTCGCTGAATTACTCCTTGCTTCAACACACATTCAAGTTAATGTCAACTGGGGAGCTATTTTCTCAGCTTTAAATCGGTTGGAAATGTAGATGTTTCTTTGTAAGACATTACCCCTTGTACCTTGACTCCCTTTAATTCTTTAGTTCTTTTCAAATTAGAAAAAAGAATTCAAATTGATTTGGAGTGCAGAATTGTGAATATCAGTGACAGTAGAGTCTGTTATTCCTCTCATAGAACCCTAATCACTCTCTTTTGAACAGTTAATGGGGGCATTATCTTTTATTGTCCTTGTTTATACATAACATGAACTAGTTTTCCTAGCAATGCTAACTATATAAGCTAACAAGTTTTCTCCATTGAAAAGCTGTCACATTTTGGTAGAGTATATTAATGACAGTTTGTTGGAGACAAACCTTTGCAACCTTCTCTTATGATGCCCTTGCCCCTGCCCTTGGACCTAGGTATTATTCCTAACAGCACAATTAAACTCATGCATGTTTCATAAGAATACTTGAGATTACAAATTAGGCATGAGGTGAGAGCAAGCCTAGTGCACACTAAGGAACGCAGGTTGTGGTGACATGGTCAGGAAAAGAGAAGGAAAACGATTTGCCTTTGCTGGCTGCTAGCTATTAGTGCCGTGGCCATGGACCAAGCACTCTTCAGAATACCCTTGCTCTGCAGCAAGAATCGAACAAGAGACTCATCACAAACTTCTTTCAGGATCACACATGTGTGTGCATGTATTTCCATGATACTTTTATTTTGACAATTCTTGAATGCAACACTTTGCATATTAATTGAGTACAACTGGTTTTGAATAGTCTATAAGAAGGTGCAAATTATGGCTTCAAAGTGACCCAATAGAGGTGCAAATGAACGTTAGCACAACGTTTCTAAAATGGAATCATTTAAAATATACACATATAGTTATGAATTTAGAGTCAGCCTACTTCATTTTTTAGTTGGGAGTTTATTGCCTTAAAATGGGAAATAAATGTGTGAATGTTATCCAAGGTGTGAAATTCTCCATTTGTACCAACTGGAAACTTGGTAATAATTATGAATATAGAAATAGCAGAAATTATACAGAAGTTTAGGAAACATTTTAATTTTAAATGCAAGTATTTCAGAGGAAGAATTTAAGATCTGCTTGGAGAGATTTTTTTCTTGCAGGCTTTGATATTAAAAAGTTAGGGATTTCCATACAGCCAACAAATGATACTTTTCTTGTCATTTTAAAAAAAGAAATTGCATTGACTAATCTGTTTTCTTTCTAAAGCTGCTTATTCTAAGTGTCTGAATCTGATAAACCCATGAGCCCCAACTTAACCCAACCTCAATGAAACTTAACCTTTTCTCTCTCCTCACATCTGTGGACAATGGGCCTCAGCTGCAGGGAGCATTCGAGAAGCTTGCCTAAACTCTAGGCCAGCTGGAAAGCTAGGCTCCCCTGCTTTCAGCCAAATAGACACTGGCACTGAGTTACCCGAGGGCAGAGGTTTAACACAGCTTGAATGAAGTTTGGATTTGAAAGTATCCATCCCCTTAGGTTGATGTCACTCAGAGTCCAAGACTCTTCTTTCATTAACCAGCCTCTCACATCGATAGCAATGGTGACACAAAACAGCCAACCTCTAAAACAGTTGGTTCTTTTTTATTATTTGTAATTTTGTCTATTTGCATGAGAGCCTGGCAGCATATGGCCTGATGAATTAAAAAAAACAAAACCCTGTACAACCTCATCTCCTGGCTAGAGCCTCCGGTTCGTGGCATCAGTAGGGGCTGGTGTGGCTCCACCTGCCGCTTGTCTGGAGCGTCGGGGCGTAAACTGATGACCTATGAGGGTTCCCCAGCCAGACAGTGCTCGGCTAATGCCATGATTTAATCCCTGACAGTACTGTCAGAAATGGCTAGAAGTGGCGACACCCACTGTTTCAAGAGTAAATCGGGTTGGCAAGCTACCCGTTCTCTGCCCTGGCTAATATTCTACACTAATTACGTCGTATCAGGCCAACAGGAATAGAAAGTAGTTGAGATGCTGTAAAACCATGCACACAGGTCAGCAGTGGGTAGAAATACATAGGAATGTATACTCATATTATTGTTCCCCGTTAAAAGAGACCAGCAGCAAACCAGGGGAAGAAACAAACCTCTTTTCAGTGCATTGATTTACTTTTTTATTCACTTGATCTTTCAAAGTCAAAGATTTATATGGTTCCTGGGTTTTCATTTTTCTGTATTAGCCATTTTCTTTAATAATAGTGTTGAGAAAAAAACTATGATAGTGTTTGAGTACTAAATCTTTTTTGCCTGAAATATAGAAATCACAATTTAGATTAATACTTTATAGTTAAATGAAATCGCAAACCCTTTTTCTCTCCTTAATTTTGTATGCATTTATGATTACACAATGTCAAACCATACAAACATAGAAACAACATACACATCATTAATTTAATGAATTGGCTTGAAGATAAAAAAGCAAGTAATTTTGAAATTCAAAATCATTCTACTATTTTATTTTTATTTAGTTTAGAAATCCTTCATTTCCCCTGCATTTTAAGATTGCTAATAGGGCTTCCAAGGTGGCACAGTGGTAAAGAATCTGCCTGCCAATGCAAGTGACTCAAGAGACCCTGGTTCGATCCCTGGGTTGGGAAGATCCCCTGGAGAAGAAAATGGCAGCCAACTGCAGTATTCTTGCCTGGACAGGCAAAATTCCATGGACAGAGAGCCTGGCTGGCTACAGCCCTTGGGGTCGCAGAGTCAGCCATAACTGAGTGGGCAAGCAAATATCAATATGTTTACACTCAAGACATGTAATCAGAATTGCCAGCCATCAAAGAAAAGAAGAAATAATTTGGGGGCAAAAGCTCTATCATCTTCTGAAGTGAGAGATTTTCCTGACAAGCCGAAGAGGACACATTCAGTCCTATGACACAGAGCATATATAGGACAGTTTATAATACAGAAGACACATTCCCGCTAAACGCTAAGCATTGCTAGCTCACTAAATCCTAAGAATATCTGTGTGAGGCATTTCACATGGTGCAATTTAGGCAGCAGCTATTTATTAATATATGGAAGTGTTTCACCTCTTTATTAACCAGTGTGGCAACACCTCTCTGAGCTGGCTGAACGTGGATCCCAAAGATAGGCAGTACTCTACAGATGGAGACACTGCTGCTTAGAGAGGTTAATTAACTTGCTCCAAATCACACAGCTATTGGAAGGCAGTCAGCATTCAAGTCCATAGCTGTCTCACTCCAAAACTAAGCTCTCTCCCTCTTTTTTTTCCCAATGGTGTGCTGCTGCTATAATGCTTCTTAGAAATTTTGCACTGAAGAATTCAATTTTTTCTAAGATTCTGTCTGTGTAACGTGGATAAAGACATCGGAGATACCCTCACAAGTGAACGGTGAAGGTTGACTGAGAGCAGAGCAAGTCTATTTCAAACTCAAATGATTGCCTTTAGAGTGGTACACGTTCCTACATATAACTGATGCATAATAGTTTGTTGAATTAAAGTAAAACATGTATTGTTGTACTTCTACCTAGAGAAGTATGTGAGATATAGATTAGCCTTTTTTTTTCTTTTTTGCATAAGATGCAATTCTAGAAAAGAGCAAGATATTAAAAATGCTATTAAAAATGTTATTTTTTCTCAGTTGAGGTAATTTAGTTTAAATAGAACTGAACCAAGTGAGAGAATTTTGCTTAAATTTGAAATGAATATAAATAACTAAAGCTTAAATTATAGGGGATACTTTAAGGTTTAAAATTTTTATATATATAAGTGGTTTGTCCTGAGCAGTAACATGTATTAAGTGCTGTCTGGTAGCTGGTTTCTTTCTAAGGAAATAAATAGATTTTTACAAAGAATACAGACTGATTATGTGCTGAGCTCTGTCCCTTCTTATGGGTCGAGCCAAGGAAAGACTGTGGATATACTTTAATGTGTTTACCATATTCAATTTACTAATAGAAAATTGAATAAGTTCAAGAACACTGAGCTTACTAGATAAAATGTGGCTGCAAACAGCCCCTAATGTATGAACAGATTTTGTTCCAAGGGCTTATTTGTAATTTGATATCCTAAGACTTTATACGTAAATTTCTACATATAGAACTGCAAAGTCAGATATGTCCTTAATCTGACTAGTGAAATTTATTTTACCTATGATGTAACTCAACTATAAAACTAACTGTGCTTTAGGCCCTGCTTTTCATGCATTATATTGTTAATGAGGAAACAGCATTAAGAGTAGAAACAAACCAAAATCCCAGAGTTGAAGTCATGTCCTTCCATATTTCTCAGGATAAGGCAGAAGTTCGTTGAGGAAAGGACTGAAGGATGAAGTTATTTGCCAGATTTGCAGTATAATGAGGAAAACATTTTATAGAATATTGCAAATATGTGTTCCAAATTCCAACTATCAGCATGGGTTATAGCACATAGAATTTAAAACCTGGATAGAACTTTCATGATCAGGCATACTCTTCTTTTTATTAAATTAATTCATTTTAGTTAGAGGATAATTATAATATTGTGATGGCTTTGGCCATACATCAACATGATAAATGCGTGTCCCCCCGTCGTGAACCCCACTTGCACACTATCCTTCCAGGTTGTCACAGCACTGGCACTGGGTGCCCTGCCTCAGGCATCGAACTGCACTGGTTATCTATTTTATGTACATATAGTAATGTTTATGTTTCATTGCTATTCTCAAACAATCCCACCCTCTCCTTCTCCCACTGAGTCTAAAAGTCTCTTCTTTACATCTGTGTCTTCTTTGCTTCCCTGAACGTAGGATCATCAGTACTATCTTTCTGAAATCCTTACATATAGGCATACTCTTCTGATTTAGGTAAAGTGAAAGTGCTAGTTGCTCAGCTGTGTCCGACTTTTTGTGACCTCATGGGCTCTAGCCTGCTAGGCGCCTCTGTCCATGGAATTCTCCAGCAAGAATACTGGAGTGGGTGGCCATTCCCTTCTCCAGGGGATCTTCCCAATCCAGGGATTGAACCCAGGTCTCCTGCATTACAGGCAGCTTCTTTACACTTGAGCCAACAAGGAAGGCCAAACTGAACGACAATTCTTTCTCCTCCCTCTTTATCTAATCTTAAACACGTTAGGTCCAAAGAATCTTCATGCTTTGCTTGGCCCTCTTTTCTGTTTGCTATGTGTAAACGCACTATATAGCATGATTTACAGAGTATTCAAACAAAGGTCTTCATGCCAATAAATGTTTATCTTCTATTATAGCCTTTCTTTTGTTAAAGCATCAATTCTGTTCCCAGGGTCTATTCACTGTGCAAATATTTCTTACTTTCTGTCCTGTGCACAGCATAATACTAGTCGGTGACTAAACACAGAAACAAATGTGGTTTCTACATCAAGAAGACTGTCTTCTCAGTCAGTTCAGTCACTCAATCATGTTCGACTCTTTGTCACCCATGAACTGCAGCATGCCCGGCTTCCCTGTCCATCACAACTCCTGGAGCTTGCTCAAACTCATGTTCATTGAGTCGGTTATGCCATCCAACCACCTCATCCTCTGTCATCCCCTTCTCCTCCTGCCTTCAACCTTTCCCAATAGCAGGGTCTTTTCCGATGAGTCAGTTCTCCACATCAGGTGGCCAAAGTATTGGAGTTTCAGCTTCAGCATCAGTCCTTCCAATGAATATTCAAGATAGATTTCCTTTAGGAATGACAGGTTTGATCTCCTTACAGTCCAAGGGACTCTCAAGAGCCTTCTCCAACACCACAGTTCAAAAGCATTAATTCTTTAGCTCTCAGCTTCCTTTATGAAGGAAGGAACTCTCACATCCATATATGACGACTGGAAAAACCATAGCTTTGACTAGATGGAACTTTGTTGGCAAAGTAATGTTTCTGCTTTTTAATATGCTGTTTAGGTTGGTTATAGCTTTTCTTCCAAGGAGCAAGTGTCTTTTAATTTCATGACTGCATTCACCATCTGCAGTGATTTTGGAGCTCAAGAAAATAAAGTCTGTCACTGTTTCCATTGTTTTCCCATCTATTTGCCATGAAGGATGGGACTGGATGCCATGATCTTCATTTTTTGAATGTTGAGTTTTAAGCTGACTTTTTCATTTCCTCTTTTACCTTCATCAAGAGGCTCTTTAGTTCTACTTCACTTTCTGCCATAAGGGTGGTGTCATCTGCATATCTGAGGTTACTGATATTTCTCCCAATCTTGATTCCAGCTTGTGTTTCATCTAGCCTGGCATTTTCCATGACATACTCTGCATATAAGTTAAATAAGCAGGATGAGAATATACAGCCTTGACATACTCCTTACCCAATTTGGAACCAGTCCATTGTTCCTGTCCGGTTCTAACTGTCGCTACTTGACCTGCATACATATCTTTCAGGAGGCAGATAAGGTGGTCCCATCTCTTGAAGAATTTTCCACAGTTTGTTGTGATCTACACAGTCAAGGGCTTTAGTGTAGTCAATGAAGCAGAAACAAATGTTTTTCTGGAATTCTGTTGCTTTTTCTATGATCCAATGGGTGTTGGTAATTTAATCTCTGATTCCTCTGCCTTTTCTAAACCCAGCTTGAACATCTGAATGTTCTCAGTTCACATACTGTTGAAGCCTGGCTTGGAGAATTTTGAACATCCCTTTGCTAGCATGTGAATATTTTTTTGCCATTGCCTTTATTTGGGATTGGAATGAAAACTGATTATTTCCACTGCTATGGCCACTGCTGAGTTTTCCAAATTTTCTGGAATATTGCCTTCTAGGTAAGAAGAAAAGATACAGACAAGTGAGTCAAGTAGCAATTCAAGAATGTAAGAAAGTAAAAACATGCTGATGAAATAAAGTTCAGATGAGAGGTGCCCTGAGTTCAGAAGGAAAGAGTACTGTACTGAAATTGAGATAGATGGATTCATGGAAGGGCAGGACAGCTGAGGCTGGAACTTGAAAGTATGTGTTTGAGTGGATGAAGATGGAACAAAAGAACAGAGCGCTGGATAAAAGGACTCAATACCAGTTGGTGGTTTATTGGAAAGTGTTAATGAAATAGAAGACAGAGTCTAGGTTTGATGTGTGCTACCTACCTCAAGCCATAATCATCCGCTAACCAGTCGTGTAGGAACAGTGATAACCTGACCTAGTAGAATGGCCTTTGACTTGGTGGGGGCAGGGGGAAGGGGAGGTTGTCAGGAGACAGAATTTCATCTCTGCTGTGCACTAGAGATATGGGTTTGGATGAGAAGCTAATCTTTTCCTGTCTCTTTCTTTAAATGTGAGATGAGGGATTTGAGTTTGGTCTCTAAAAACCCATCTAGCTAATAATTTGACTGCTTGAGTCATTCTGATGAAAAGTGTAATGAGATCATGCAGAACAGAGTGAAGGGCTTCTCAGGAAAGGGGTTCTAAAGGGTACCGGAGGAAGCAGAATGACAGAGAAGGGGAGAGCTAAATAGCGGCAGGAGCCAGGGCAGAGGGGCCTTTCTGGGGTTTGCAGTGATATCTGGGTCTGGCCCTGAGATTCTGTGTCACTGCCTTAGGCTCCCTCTGTGGAGCAGCCTTGTCCTCTGCCGGCTTTCTTCTCACTCTGCACTTCCTTCACTGTCATCACCACCCCACCCACTCACCGTGAGCACCCAAATAGTAGAGAGCAGAGAGAGCACCGAGGAAGCAGGTCTCTGCTTCTGGACTGCAGCAGCTCGCAAGCTCTTGCTTTCCCCTCTTTGATTTGTGTGTTTTGAATTGCTACTGATGGTGGTCACTGCAGCTCAATGACTACCTCCTTCAAACCTGCTCAGACATACCTTGGGACAACATTTTCAAGCATCTCCAGCTCTGTGTAGGCTAGGGGAAATGTTAGTTATGAGTAGGGACTGAAAAGAGACAGCGTAAATGTAACTCTGGGGACTGCAAGGGAAAAAGACTCTAGTCATCAAATAAACAGTAACAGGAACAAGCGGAGAGGCAAGGGCAGTATCCAAAGCATTTCTTCATTTGCCAAATGCAGCCCGATGAGGGGTTTCCATCAGCAGTTATTTACTGAGTGCCCACATGTGCCAGACACTGTTATAGATGCTATAACTTTCTGTTAGATCTAAATCATTATGATAGATGAAAATAAAGTGAACCAGTTTCTTCAAAAAGGATATGATTTTATAACTCTTTCTGCTTCATGAGGCAGCACTTAGAGCATTTACTGTTGTGAAAATCTGTTAGCATGTATACTTTTTTCCTGGCATGGGCTCTATGATTGAAAGCACCTCAATACACTGCATTAATATTTTTCTTTAAAGTGATCAGCCTAATTAAGATTTCCTAAGTATTACATGGATATGCTGGTCATTTACTTGTGTTCTATGAGAGAAATGCCTCCTGCCATTGCAAATCATCTGTTGATATCGGTCTCATCCCTTGTCAGGGTCCTCTCCCCCAGCAATACACTGATGAACTAGCTGCTGTGCTATTTTGTGTCTCTAGATCTTTGCATAAGTTAAGCCCCTGTCTGGAAATGCATTTCCTTGCATGTAAAATACACATGCAATACTCTTTACAACTGTTAAAAAATCCCCATTGATCAATTTTCTCCTTCTTTGGGGTCCAGTGTACTCTGTACCAACTCCTATTTTCCGAGCTCTCAAGCGGTGTTCACAGTTATTTCCCCAGTTTCTTTAGCCAGCTAGACTTTATGAATTCACTGAAAGCAAGGACTATGCCTTATTTGTGGTTATATCCTCTCCGTGTAAAGAGAAGCTCAATATATGTCTAATAAATTAAATGAATGAATACATGGATGAATGGGTGGACAAGGAAATGATATATATATATATATATATATAGATATAGATATAGATATACATGCACACCTTCAACTGCTAGACACACAGTGTCCCAGCATTGTGAGAATGCAAAGAAACATGAGCTGGGTCCCTTCCTGAGAATGCTGACAAGGTGCAACAAGTGATGCCCTGTGAGGATGCAGACACCTTAAAGGAAAATGGCTCCCCTTCTCAAAAAAAATAGTCTTATAAAAATCTGTAAATTGGAAGAAATCGTTTTAAAAGTCAGTATTCTGTAGTTAAAGGCAATTCAGCAAAATGCTTTGCTTCTCCATATGTGGGTATAGCGAAAATGTTTAGCTGTCTGCCAGCACACTAGCACTACCGTTGACTTCTCGGTTTTAGTATTCGAGGCTGTCCTGAACTTGGCATGCTCTGTTAGATTATTCAACCTGTCTTCCCCACAGAAACTCACCTCCCTAACCACCGCCTGCTATTTTCTTTTTGAGTATGCCTACACCCAAAGCCACTGTCTGATGTCATGGAGATGAGACTTTATAAGGGTAAACTGAAAAACAACAACAACAAAAAACCAAAAACAAATGCTTTTCAAAACAGTTTGGTGATGGCAGTGACCAAGAATGATAGGAAACGCTACCTTGCAAGGTTTCTCATTTGCAGTGTGGAAGGGCCACACAGCCCTGGTTCATGTGGAATCATAGATGATGTGAGTGAAAAGAGACAGAGCCCAGGGTCCCAAGAGCCCCATCTGAAAAGGAAGCAGGCTATGTTGTCTAGACAAGAGGAAATGTTTTATTTTCGAGGAAAAATTATTAGAATTTTAAAAGCCAAATGATCACTAGAAAATATAAGTAAAGTTTTACTGATTCCTTGTTTTTTTTTTTTTAGAAGACTTTCTTTTTGTCTCATTATAAAAGTCTGTATTTAAGCCCAAACTGGAAAATAAAGCTGAATTAGATTAGTGATTCCAAAAAGATATAGTCTTGTTGTGCGCAGCAGACATCCTCTTTTTTTTTTTTTTTAATTTCCCCTCAGGAGTTTTAAAGCTGGGTTGAAATCAACATCATGATTAAGACTTTCTTAGCTTCCTTTCAGCAAATACAGAGTACATGGCTGTTTTAAATGGCCTTTTAACGATCAATTAAAAATACTCTTAAGTTTCAATGTTTGAAATAGTTTTATTCCTATATTGTAAGTATTAGATTATTAAGTGCTCCTTAACCTTCTTTTTCATGAAGAGGCAACACAGACGAGAGAGATTTTGTGGTCCTCTTTCTTCAAGGGTTCATCTCCCATTGACCTTCAGGCTTTTTGTCCATTTTCTGGACTGTTTCCACTCCCCAATCTTCCACCCTCATGGAATGTAAGCTTTACCAATTAAGACATATCAATTAAGAAATGAAACCAGAGGCTTTGAGACTAGACTAGAGAGTGGCAATGAGAACAAATTTCTTTTTAACTTTGATTGTTGTATGTTCTATACATTTTTATTGATGTAAAATATTTTCTTATATTTGAGAGTCAGCACTTGGGCATATTTGTGAAACTTTCAAAACAGAATATTATAACCTGTGTTCATAGGTATCGGGCCTTTTAGCAATGTATCTTGTCCAATAATTTTGTATTATATATTTGTGCAATTTGAAGTCTGCAGTTCTGACAGTGGCAGTTATTATCCCAGAGGACATTGGACGTGAGATCACACCTGAATTCCATTTTTTTTCCTCAGACAACTTATGTTTTCCATTGTAAAACTGTCTTCATTTTCACTGCTGGATCTAATATCCAGACTTCTCTTTGGGTTCGACAGACATGATAAGCCAACAAGAATATTTTGCATTTGTTTAAATTTTACATATATTTATTTTATTCTCTTAATACCTATTCAGGTTATGGTTAGCTTTTATAGAATAGCAAACTCAAATGGCTGACAAATAGCTGTATAGACTCGGGAGTCTGGTTGCTACATTAAATTTCTCAACCACTGCTAACTGCTTATGTGATCTTAGACAGATTACTTAATAGCCATCTGCCTTAGTTTCCTTGTCTGTAAAATAATGATTTGTAACACATTGAGTTGTTAAATGGGATTATTTATGAAGTGTTTAGTAGAACAGTGCATGTTGCACAGTAAGTACTATTTATGTTTTCATTAATTCGAAAATATACACACACTCCAATGTTCATATCTAGAAAAGCACTAAAGTCATTAATGGAGACATCTGCTCCTCATAAGTAGCAGCAACTGTCTTGTGACCTTCTTGTCCCTGCTAGTCACAAGACGGTTGCTGCTGGGCTGGAGGAGCAGATATCTCCGTCAATGATTTCAGTGCTTTCCTAGATAGAAGAAGATGCAAGAAATCGGGCTAATTTCTTCTGAAAATATCTAACTGAAGGCCTGTTCTGCCAGGTCTTCCCAGAGCACAGAGTGCCTCGTTCCTGATCTCTGCCCTGAACTCCTTTAGGGTGTGTTGAAGGTCAGCGACTGCAGCGACTAGTGATCTGCTCCTTGGGGAGGCAGATGGCGAGTGGCGCCTTGTAGTCAGCACTGAGTGTGTGTTAGTCACTCAGTCATGTCCGACTCTGCAACTCCACGGACTGTAACCTGACAGACTTCTCTGGCCATGGAATTCTCCAGGCAAGAATACTGGAGCGGATTGCATTCCTGTCTCCAGAGGAACTTCCCAACCCAAGGATCAAACCCTAGTCTCCTGCTTTACAGGCAGATTCTTTACAGTTTGAGCTACAGGGAAGTCCTTTCTAGTTGACACTAATTTATTACTATCTTAAAGCTGAACATCAGTGGTGTAACTTAGGAAGGATGTTAAAAATTATCCTAGTACAATAGGAATCTGGACTAATACATAAACCATTTTGGACAGTTTTAAATTAATTCAAAAATTATTTTTCTAAGAGGAGAAAAATGTTTAAACCTTGAGGTTGGGAAAAAGAAACCTTGAGTAATTTTTATCTTAGCTTTAGGTTTCCTTTGAGTAATTTCAACATATTTACAAAACCAAACTTTCCTTTTCTCAAAAAATGTTATGCATGGTAAACAGAAGTAACAGAGTAATAGACTAATACAACGTAAGAATTTTGAGTTTCTAACACATGAGCAATAATCACCAAACAGCATCAGATTACAAAGGTTGGTACTTGTCTTCTTTCCCTATAAAGCCGTGCTTTGATGATCACTTGTCTAGGACAGAAGTCTTTGGAATATGTGAACTGGCAGAGTCTAAAGTACATAAATAAGGAAACGCAAATATCCTTGTTGAAGAAACTCAACAGTGCCTCATGAACAACCATTTACTTCCTGTTATTTTAACTCTTCTGAAAAAAAGAGTTTGGGGTGGGGATGTTTTCAATGTGTCCTTTGCAAAATTAATGTAGACTTCTTGAATAATCAAAACATTCTGAAAGCCTATACTCAGAATCCTGTGGGAAGTTTGCATCTGTTGATTAGCTCAGATGCTTACTTTCAGTATTAACATGCAACAGTCAGTTGCCTTCTGATAGAAGTCAGTATAGATAATTAGACATCAGCTCAATAACTCTTGACAAGAAAGGTTTCCACAGAGAGGATCCCCCCAGTACCTTAGGGTTTTGCTTAATTGTAAAGTCTAACATCTTTACCCTTTTTAAGATCTTGAAACCTAAAACAATTAAATAATATACTTCATCTTATTAAGAGAGAAAATAATAGAGAAAATGAATAGTGGAAAAAGTATCGACTAACTACAATGGCCTTTCATCCCAGACACCAAGAGTCACCCTGGAGAATCTTCATAATAATTGAAATAAAAGCCTTTGCAGACTCTTCTCTGTGTTATAAATGTGTCTGCCAAGCAAAATGCTCAGAAACTTATTAGTGAACAGCTATTTAAGATTATGTTCTTTATAAATGTCATTGAATTGCTGGCTCCATACTTACTGTCTCTAAGATTTATAATTTTCCGTTCTCATCTTTAAAATATAAATCACTTCTAGTAAAGTATCATCAAAGAATAATAAACAAAATGATGTTCTTTTAACTGTATGTATGTATTGCTGTATCTGTAGTACATTAAGAGGAAAATTGTGAGAAAAATAGGTTTAAAAATAATTTCATGTGGAGAGCTCACAAAATGTTTTCAATGTGATTCAAGTATAAAAATGATCACAAAAGTAAAAAAAAAAACAGACATGTTACTGGGAACATAATGAGAGATATGTAAGTGTTTTTACATGTGAAAGTAGACATCTTTAAAATAAGTATTTAAAAATTCTTAACTAAAATCTTATGTGTAGTAAAACTTCCAATATTTTGTCTCATATTTCTTATATACAAATTTAATAAATGTTTTACTATATCATCTCTTAATCCCATTCTTTCCTCTCTCTCTTTGCAGACACACACACACACACACACACACACACACACTCCTGGCCCTATTTCTTTACCAAATGCACCCTTGGAATATTTTGATGGGCATTAACAGATTGGGGTCCATATAAGACCTCAGATGATAACAGCTATCAGCACAAAGATTTTATTTAGAAAACTTAAGAATTTCTAAGAAATGAAAAAAATAGTTGAGTATACAGACTAATTTTCCATGATTATAGAACACATGGATACAAATTATATACACTTGCAGTTCAGTTCAATTGCTCAGTCGTGTCCCACTCTTTGGGATCCCATGGACTGCAGAACTCAAGGCTCCCGGTCCATCACCAACTCCTGGAGCTTGGGCAAACTCATGTCCATCAAGTCAGTGATGCCATCCAACCATCTCATCCTCTGTCATCCCCTTCTCCTCCTGCCTTCAATCTTTCCCAGCATCAGGGTCTTTTCCAGTGAGTCAGTTCTTTGTATCAGGTAGCCAAAATATATACACTCTATTCCTCATAAACTGTGATTTGATTAAGAATTTCTTCAGTGAGGGCTTCCCTGGTGGCTCAGCTGGTAAAGAATCTGCCTGCAATGCAGGAGACGGGTTCGATCCTTGGGGGAAGACCCCCTAGAGAAGGAATCGGCTACCCATTCCAGTATTCTGGCCTGGAAAATTCCACGGACTATTCCATGGGATCACAAAGAGTCAGACACAACTGAGCGACTTTCATTTCTTCAGTGAATAATTTGATTTAGGAATGAAGAGAAATTTGCTTTTGTGACAGTAATGCATATTCTTCCATTAGTGGCATCTACCAGAATAAAGCCTTCCCAAATTCCCCGGGTTCCCTAACCACTAAAACATTCCTCACTTACCTCTTATGCTTAGTCCAAAAAGGTTTATACTCAAAGTGTAAATGGCAGCCCACTCCAGTACTCTCACCTGGAAAATCGCATGGACAGAGGAGCCTGGTAGGCTGCAATCCATGGGATCATGAAGAGTCGGACATGACTGGGTGGCTTCACTTTCACTTTTCATTTTCATGCATTGGAGAAAGAAATGGCAACCCACTCCAGTGTTCTTGCCTGGAGAATCCCAGTGATGAGGGAGCCTGGTGGGCTGCCATCTATGGGGTCGCAGAGAGTCAGACACGACTGAAGCGACTTAGCAGTTTAGCAGCAGCAATTAAGTTGGCTTCATCTAGAACAGTGAGGAGTCACAGGCACAGGGAACTGAGTTTCTCTAGCTTCAGCAGAATGCTTTATCCTCTGGTTGCCAATTATACCTCAATTTACTTTTGCTTACTTTCAACTAGACAGGATGTTGATGAGATTCATGTAGAATGAGCCCGGCTCTGGGCCAAATGGGAAGTTCATGCCCTTTTTTAGCTTATACTTTCTAGCGCCTTTCCCCACAACTTTTATATATTGCTCAATAACCAACAGCCTCAAGTTTATACTTGTTTTTGTTTGTTTATCTAAAAACCACTCCTGAAGTAATTTTGTTAAAAATTGGAACTGATTTTTAAAAGTGAAAGTGAAAGTGAAGTCGCTCAGTCGTGTCCGACTCTTTGCAACCCCATGGACCGTAACCTATCAGACTCCTCTGTCTGTGGGATTTTCCAGGCAAGAGTGCTGGAGTGGATTGCCATTTCCTTCTCCAGGGGATCTTCCCAACCCAGGAATTGAACCCGGGCCTCCCGCATTGCAGGCAGACACTTTACCGTCTGAGCCACCAGGGAAGCCTTTAAAAAAGAGTATTGCAGTATTCTTGCCTGGAGAATCCCATGGACAGAGGAGCCTAGCGGGCTACAGTCCACGGAGTCACAAAGAGTCGGACATGACTGAGCGACTTCACTCACTCACTCAGTCATTGCAATGTAATTATGCTAAGGTTTATTCAGACTTGCTTACTGATGGATATGGCTTCTAAGCCATTAAGAATTCCAAATTTTCTTTTAAAAAAATATTTATTTATGTGGCTGCACTAGGTCTTAGCTGTGGCATGCAGGATCTCTAATTGCAGTATATGAATTCTTAGTTGCAACAAGTGGGATCTAGTTCCCTGACCAGGAATCAAACCTGGGCCCCCTGCACTGGGAAAGCTGAGTCTCAGCCACTGGACCACTAAGGAAATACCAAGAATCACATATTTTCTTGATTTGAGTCTTTCAGTTCCAGTGTGAATAAGCCAAGAAACTAAAGTATACAAGTGTGCTTGACTCCAAGAGGGAGAAAAATGAAGATGCAAACAGTTTAGGAGGCAGAAGGGGAAGACATGATGGGGATAGAATTGTCCAAGAAGAGGGAAGAGAAAGAAAAGAGAAAGACGGAAGCACACAAACTTCAAATTTAAACTGAGAACGAGAGACTAGAAACTGAAAAGGATAAGTCTGCAAAGTGAGAGAATGTAGGATCTCAGAAGAGGAAAGGAAATTGTGGGAAGAATGGGGCCATATGTAATGTCAAATGTTGCGGTGACCTCTCAAGTAACAGGAGACAGCCGGGTGCTCAGGGATGCTGGCGCCCATGATTTCGTGGTGGACTTTGGGAGAGCAGTTTGAGAAGACTGACTGGCTGAGAAGGGTGGGAAGTGGAGCCAGTGAGCATTAACACTATTGATGACACATGCCAAATATAATGTTGTTAGTTGAACATTAAATGAGTATGAATGCATTGTATCTTCAGAATATGCTAGCATATTTCATAGAAAAAAAAAGAAATATTTTCACTATGATAGTTTGGAATGAAACCTTAAAACTAATATTAAAGAAAATATAAAAGACTATGTCTATCAATTAACATCAACAATGATTGTGTTGTATGGACTAATGAATACGAGAAAGGATAAAGAGACAATAAGTTTTGTTACAGGCTGTCTTAAGTGGGTCTGCATTCCTACTGATTCAGCCTATAGTGAATCAAATAATGATCAGATGCTTTAAACTTGATGTTAAAGTGCCTGAGGTGCTTTAAACTTAATTTAAACAATTTAAGAAAACTGAGCAATGTGTCAAGATCCTCTTCACCCTAAGCTTCTACATTCCGGTGTTTCTTAAGGCAGCATCCCAGGTCCCCTTCTCTTTTCTGACTAACCTTTCCCCAGGTGACTTCATGCACTTCCATCATTCTGATGACTTCCAAGCTTCTCTCTTTAGTGAACATGACTTCTCTCGATTCATGTATCTACTTTCTCCTTCTTCCATTCTCCTGCTTTTTCTAACAGCTTAGAGGAATAATTTGACATGCAGTAAACTGCATATACTTAAAATGAAGTCCTTGGTGAGTTTTGATATATGTATTTGCCCACAAAATGATCACCACAAATACAATAGTGAACATAGTGACATTCCCAAAGTTTCCTCATACCTTTTCTAATTCCTGCCATTTCCCTCCCCACCTCTTTGCCGCTGCTGCTGCTAAGTTGCTTCAGTCGTGTCCGACTCTGTGCGACCCCATAGACGGCAGCCCACCAGGTTCCCCCGTCCCTGGGATTCTCCAGGCGAGAACACTGGAGTGGGTTGCCATTTCCTTCTCCACCCCCACCTATTTAGTCCCCAGTAAACCAAAAATCTGCTTTCTATCACTGGGCATTGGTTTACAAGTTCTAGAGTTTTATATAAATGGGATGATCTAATATAGTGTATGAGGAATCTTCCTATATTATTTAAAGGGTTTCAGGGCTTTAGCTTTAAGGTGACAAACTACAAACAAACAAGGTTAATTTAAACAGCCATTTTCAATAAGTTTTTTCATTTTTGGGGGGGAGGGGTGTCTGGCCTTTTTTCACTCATCCTAATTATTCTGTGGTTCATCCATGTTGTTGAATTTATCAATAGTTCATTCCTTTTTCTTGCTGAATAGTGGTATACCATTGTAATGGCATTCCATTGTATGAATATATAACAATTCATTTATCCATTCACTTACTGACGGGCATTTGAGTTCTTTCCAGCTGTTGCCTGTGACAAATAAGGCTGCTATGAACATTTGCATAAGCCTTTGCATGGATGTGTGTTTTAATTTTTCATGGATTAATACCTAGGAATGGAATGGCAGGATCATATGGTACTTATGTTTAAATTTCCAGGAAGCTGCCAAAATGTTTTCTAATGTGGTTGTACTATTATTATTCCCACTATCAATGTATGAGAGTTATGGTTATTTCTCATCCTTGTTAACACTTGGTATGGTCAGTAGTTTAATTTTAATAGGTATGCATTATTTTCTCACATATTTTCTTCTCAAAATTTTATAATTCTATGTTCTACTTAGGTAGAGGATTCATTTTTACTGAATTCTTGTGAGGTAATCATGGATTCCAGCTCATTTTACTGCATTCAGTTCAGTTCAGTTGCTCAGTTGTGTCCGACTCTTTGCGACCCCATGAATCGCAGCACGCCAGGCCTCCCTGTCCTCACCAGCTCCTGGAGTTCACTCAGACTCACGTCCATTGAGTCCATGATGCCATCCAGCCATCTCATCCTCTGTTGTCCCCTTCTCCTCCTGCCTCCAATCCCTCCCAGAATCAGAGTCTTTTCCAATGAGTCAATTCTTCGCATGAGGTGGCCAAAGTACTGGAGCTTCAGCTCTAGCATCATTCCTTCCAAAGAAATCCCAGGGCCAATCTCCTTCAGAATGGACTGGTTGGATCTCCTTGCAGTCCAAGGGACTCTCAAGAGTCTTTTCCAACACCACAGTTCAAAAGCATCAGTTATTCTGCGCTCAGCCTTCTTCACAGTCCAACTCTCACATCCATACATGACCATAGGAAAAACCATAGCCTTGACTAGACGGACCTTAGTCGGCAAAGTAATGTCTCTGCTTTTGAATCTGCTATCTAGGATGGTCATAACTTTTCTTCCAAGGAGTAAGTGTCTTTTAATTTCATGGCTGCAGTCACCATCTGCAGTGATTTTGGAGCCCCCCAAAATAAAGTCTGACACTGTTTCCACTGTTTCTCCATCTATTTCCCATGAAGTGATGGGACCAGATGCCATGATCTTCGTTTTCTGAGTGTTGAGCTTTAAGCCAATTTTTTCATTCTCCTCTTTCACTTTCATCAAGAGGCTCTTTAGTTCCTATTTGCTTTCTGCCATAAGGTGTCATCTGCATATCTGAGGTTATTGATATTTCTCCCAGCAATCTTGATTCCAGCTTGTGCTTCTTCCAGTCCAGCGTTTCTCATGATGTATTCTGCATATAAGTTAAATAAGCAGGGTGACAATATACAGCCTTGATGTACTCCTTTTCCTATTTGGAACCAGTCTGTTGTTCCATGTCCAGTCCTAACTGTTGCTTTCTGACCTGCATACTTTTCTCAAGAGGCAGGTCAGGTGGTCTGGTATTCCCATCTCTTTCAGAATTTTCCACAGTTTATTGTGATCCACACAGTCAAAGGCTTTGGCATAGTCAATAAAGCAGAAATAGATGTTTTTCTGGAACTCTTTTGCTNAGGGTGGTGTCATCTGCATATCTGAGGTTATTGATATTTCTCCTGGCAATCTTGATTCCAACTTGTGCTTCTTCCAGCCCAGCGTTTCTCATGATATACTCTGCATAGAAGTTAAATAAGCAGGGTGACAATATACAGCCTTGATGTACTCCTTTCCCAATTTGGAACCAGTCTGTTATTCCATGTCCAGTTCTAACTGTTGCTTCCTGACCTGTATACAGGTTTCTCAAGAGGCAAGTTTGTCATATATGACCTTTATTGTTTTGAGGTATTTTATTCTATACCCACTTTCTGGAGAGTTTTTATTTTTAAAAAAATGGGTGTTGAATTTTATCAAAATTCAACTCCAGTTGACTATGAGGGTTACTCCATTTCTTCTAAGGGATTCTTGCCCATAGTAGTAGATATAATGGTCATCTAAATTAAATTTATCCATTCCCATCCGTTTTAGTTTGCTGATTCCTAAAATGTCATTATTCACTTTGCCATCTCCTGTTTGACCACATCTAATTCACCTTGATTCATGGACCTAACATTCCAGGTTCTTATGCAGTGTTGTTCTTTACAACATTGGACTTTACTTTCACCACCAGACACATCCACACCTGGGGATATTTTAGCAACCAGGGACATTTGAACATAGGCTGTGCATTGGATGATATTAAGGATTCATTGCTAAATGTGTTAGATGTAGTGATATCTACTAGCAATACAGGCTAAAAGGATTATGGACTGTTTTACATTTTATAGAATTTGCTTATAGGGACTTCCCTGGTGGTCCAGTGGCTAAGACTCCTTGCTCCCAATGCAAGGGGCCCAGGTTAGATTCCTGGTCAGGGAACTAGATCCCGCATGCCACAACTAAGGTTTCACATGCTGCCACAAAAGATCCCGTGTGCAGCAACTAAGACCCGGGGCAGCCAAATGAATATTATTAAATATTAAAAAAAAGACTTTGCCCATAGAATAAACTGAGAAGACTGAGAAATATATTTCCTTTAAGATTTTTATAACAAAGCTCTCTTGTTACTCATGATATCATAGAGACATGATTGACAAGGTTATGATTTATCACATTCTAAACAAATAGAGCTACTTGGCTTCCCATGGCAAGTTGGCTTGGGAGTTTGTCAGAGGCATTTAGTCAAACGCAGATACAGATTACATCTTTTTTTTTAAGCCACTAGTAGATGATTTTTCGTTCTATCTTTTTCTAAACATGAGCCAACAAATATTTTTGGAAAAAAAAAATAGAAATGCAGTCACAGGCGGGTAGGAATATTTTCAGAGTGAAATCAGAAAACTCATGTAATGGTTAATTTTATGTGTCAACCTGACCGGGCTGAGAGATGCCTAGGCAGCTAGTAAAACTTATTCTGGAGTGTTGTCTGTGAGGGTATTTCTGGAAGAGATTAGCATTTGATTCCATAAATTGAGTTAAGAAGATTGGCCCTCACCAGTGTGGGTGGGCATCACCTGATCCATTAAGCACATGAATAGGACAAAAGGGAGGAGGATAAAGGAGTCCCCTCTTTCTCTCCTGAGCATGGACATCCATATATCTTGCTTTCAGACATCAGAGCTCCTGGCTGTCTGGCCTTTGGGCTCTGAGACTTACACTAGTGGCCCTCTAGTTTCAGGCCTTTGACTTTGGATTAGGGCTGACACCATGGGCTCCCCTGGTTCGCAGGCCTTCTGACTTGGACTGAATTATACATCCAACTTACCTGGTTCTCCGGTTTACAGACAGCAGATCATGGGCCATCTTGGCTTCCATAACTGTGTAAGCCAGTTCCTATGACAAATTTCCTTGTATATGTCCTTGTAAGGAAGGCATGGTTATATTCATTTGACAGATGTGAAAACTGAATTTCTAAAAGTGTAGATGACCTGTACAAAGCTCTACTCTAAGTGCTGGATGGTGTTGTTTAACTGCTCAACTGAGTCCAACAGCTGGGATTTAATCATAGATCCACTGGCTCCAAACCCTGTATTCTTTCTTGGATCATAAAACTATTGACTGCCATGTGCTTCAAATTAAAATGATCATTTAACTACATTCATATGGGATTGTTTTCAAACATGCTAATTTTTTCTTTTCCTTGATAATTATTTTGTTTATTTGCCACTTAATTATTTTTTAAATATAAAAATATGCTTGCTTGTATTATTTTTTAAGATCAAATAATAAGAAAAGTATAGGTAATTCCTCTATTAACATCCCATGCCCTTCCTATAGATGTGTGCTTAGTCATTCGGTCGTGTCTGACTCTTTGCAACCCCATGGAGTGTATGTAGCCTGTCAGGCTTCTCTGTCTATAGAAGTTTCCAGTCGAGAATACTAGAATGGGTTGGCATTTCCTTCTCCAGGGGATCTTCATGACTCAGGGATCACCTGAGTCTCTTGTGTCTCCTGCATTGGCAGGCAGTCTTTACCACTGTGCCATCTGGGAAGCTCTCTCCTATAGATGACTTCTGTTACGTTTCTTACATAGTCCTTATGAGAAATTTTATCTCTATATTCAAAAGCACACATGTATTTTTTTTTTGCTTAGATGAATGTATATTTTGCAAATTTCTCTGTCCCTTTCCTTTTTCACTTAACATATCTTACACATATTTCCACATAAATATATATAGTTCTATATTTTCATTATTTATTTATGGCTTTTTTGGGTCTTTGCTGTTGTGCAAAGAGTGTAATTGTGTGACTCTAGTTGCTACTCTCTATTTGCAGTGCAAGGGCTTCTCATTGCAGTGGTTTCTCTTGTTGCAAATCACAGGCTGTAGGCACAGGGGCTACTGTAGTTGCAGCACGTGGGCTCAGTAATTGTAGCTCACCATCCCCGGTTCAATAGTTGTTGCACACAGGCTTAGCTGTCCTGTGGCATATGAGATCTTCCTGGGCCAGTTATCAGACCCATGGCCCCTGAATTGGCAGGCAGATTCTTTATGACTGAGCCATCAGAGAAGCCCCTATATTTTCATTTTAATGGCTACATATATCCACATTCCTTTGTATGGGTGTATGTCATCCAGGTAATGAATCTCTATTTGAATTACTTCCTTTTTTTTTTTTTTTTAATTGCAAACCATACTGCAATGGGCTTCCCTGGTGGCTCAGTGTTAAAGAGTGTACCTACCATGCAGGAGACAGATTTGATCCCTGGATTGGGAAGATTCCCTGGAGAAGGGAATGGGAATCCACTCCAGTTTCTTGCCTGGAGAACTACATGGATGGAGGAGCCTGGCAGGCTACAGTCTATGGGGTTGCAAAGAGTTGGACAAGACTGAGTGACTAACATTCCGCAATGATCAGTGCTGTATGGATATCTTTGCATACTTATGTATCTGTCAAATTGAATTCAGTCAGTTCAGTCATGCAATTGTGTCTAACTCTTTGCGATCCTATGGATGCAGCATACTAGGTTTCCCTGTCCATCACCAACACCCAGAGTTTGCTCATACTCATGTCCATCGAGTCAGCAATGTCATTCAACCATCTCACCTTCTGTCGTCCCCTTTTCCTCTTGCCTTCAATCTTTTCCAGCATCAGGGTCTTTTTCAGGGAGTCAGTTCTTCACATCAAGTGGCCAAAGAATTAGTGCTTCAGCTTCAGCATCAGTCCTTTCAATAAATATTCAGGGTTGATTTCCTTTAGGATTGACTGGTTTGATCTCCTTGCTGTCCAAGGGGCTCTCAAGAGTCTTCTTCAACAACACAGTTCAAAGTATCAGTTCTTTGGTGCTCAGCTTTCTTATGGTCCAACTCTCACATCCATTCATGACTACTGGAAAAGCCATAGCTTTGACTAGATAGACCTTTGTTGGTAAGGTAATGTCTCTGCTTTTTAATATGCTGTCTAGGTTGATGATAGCTTTTCTTCCAAGGAGCAAGCATCTTTTAATTTTATGTCTGCAGTTACCATCTGCAGTGATTTTGGAGCCCAAGAAAATAAAGTCTATCACTGTCAAATTGAATGAGATGCTTGAAAATCAAGATTACCTTCTAAGCATGTCCTAATTTTGATTATAATAAGTAATGAGACATAAATTTAAAGGGATCCAAGAGACCCAGAAGTCAGTTAAAAACAGCTACTATATAGCACGTTTAATCTCTACTGAAAGCAAATTTAGTCAATATTCATATATTCCCACATTGACTTCAGTCTGCTGCCAGTCAAATATCTGAGCTGTCCGGACTCACTCCAAGATGATCATGGAGGGTTTCGCCTCCAAATGAATGACATCTTCAAAGGGCAAGTAACTTTTGATTCTTTTAATTACCTTCTCTGAGGTAAAATCTTTTGGGTTATCCCAACTCCCTCATCCTAATTGTTAAAGTAATAGTTCAGCATTCTGGATCTGTTTACTGAACAGAGATTTCCCACAAACTCTGCAGTCTTTACCCAGTGAATTTGTGGCAATAATATGAAGGTTTTTTTGCTAAGAAAAAAGCATGTTCTTCCCAATACGTCTTATTTGTGAATAACTGTTATCTCACAGTTTCATATTTCTTTTTTTCTTCAAGAGACAAAAAGGTTGTTAAATGTATGGAGTGATTTGACTAAGGATTTATTGGAATGAGGGTAAATTCCTATAAGTAAAAATGCTGTCTTCAATGGTATGCCTTCTAAAATTTGATAGCTATTGTTAAAATGCTATCTAATATCATTTAAATGTATATTCTCACAAGTTTACAGTACTCTGAACCCTTACCTATCTCCACATACACATTCTGGAAGTTACTAATTGTAATTGTGGAAAATATTATTTGTATAATATGAAGTCTTCATTTTCAATTGCATCTTTAACTTACGAATGTGTTCTAGCATCACATATTTCTTTTACTTATGAACTGCCCAACTGAGAATTTCTGTTAAGCCTCTCAAAGGAAAGTGGGAAAATCATCCCATGATGGGTAAATATGAAGGGAGATAAGTCCAAATTCTCTTTGCAAGCCAGCTTCTTTTCTGTAGGACAGCTCAGATTTTTTAGTACATTCACAAGCACTGTGACTCTCTAAGGGAAGGAATGGGTTTGAAGGAAAATCGTTTCACACTCCTCACCTGTAACCTTTCTTACCACAATAGTTTTGGTTTTGTTTTAAATATTTATTTGTTTGTTTATTTGGCTGCACCCAAGTCTTAGTTGTGGCACTTAGGACCCTTACCACAGCAGTTATAGTGACTTCACCTCTGGTTCCTAAATGCTGTGGAAATATTATTTATGAATATATATTTCTACAAACTGTTAAGTAAAAGTTTATTTGTTATTCACTATACAGTTCTGTTATATTTTTATCTTCAACAATTGTCTTATGTGATGATCAAAAAGGGGTTGGATAGTATAATTGATTATCTTCCATCAAGCACTGAAGACTGCTTCCCCTCCCCTTGACTCCAGTTGGTCTTGTGACTTGCTATTACCTATAAAACATGACAGAAGCAATGGTGGGCAGTTCTAGGCCCTGCACCTAAGAGTTCTTTCAGGTTCTCCTTTCGCTTGTTTTTAGAGAGTAAAACAAGAATTGAACCATAATTGTAGGAGAGGAAGAGAGACTCCAGCAGCTCCCAGCCATTCTTTGCTGAGGTGCCCAGCATGTAGGTGAAATCATCTTGGACATTCCAGCTTCATGTGAAGCTCCTGGCTGACTGCAGTCACATTAGGGATCCTAGTGAAGAGGAAGAACCACCAACTGAGCCTGCCCACTTCTCAGAATCATGAAAATAAAAAATTGAAACACTAAGTTAAGTACGAAAATAGTACCTATAGAGAAAATATTGTGAAATATAAAATAAAAACCAATTGTCAAGACAAAGGAGCTCAGTGTGGATGGACAGGGAAGACCCCAAACAAACAAGAGAGTACAGAATTCAAGTTAGGGTCCAGTGGCTGGGACCAGTATTCTAGATATGTGTTTCCAGTATAACTTTTTTCAATGATGGAAATGTTCATCTGTGACTACTGACAATTTTAAATTTAAATTTTAAATGCATTCATCCATGGAGCTTAATTTTAAATTTTATTAAATTTTAATTAATTACATTTAAATTGAAATAGGTCCATGTTGCTAGTGACCACCATTTTAGACAGGGTAGCTGCTACATTACATGTCAGACTTCATCCTGATGAAGGGATAAAAATCAATAACTTGGCCCCAAATTGTATTTTTTCATCTGTGCTCCTCAGGATTCTGAGAGGGACCTCATTCTACTGACACCTTGATCTGCTTAGGAGTCTCAGCTGAGAATGACTGTATAATCTCTCAACATATCCACTTGGAGAACCAATAATTAAAATTCCCCTTATTATGGTCCCTGCATAAACAGAGGTGGGACTGAGAATAATAGCTTTTAAAAAATCTGTCTTTGCCTTTTATTCTATGTCTATAAATAATCTTGAGGTAAAAGCAACTACTATAAAGGAAATTTCTAAGAACTTTAATTAGGGTATGGAAATGCAAACCCAAACTTATACATTGTATGTGGGGTTTCCCAAACTTCTTTAATATAGAAATATTTTGTGTGCATGACTTCTATTAACCTCTTAACAGCAGCCATAGGACACATTTGAGGAATGCCCTTCTAGAAAACTGCAGAATTTTTATTAAACTGGGCTAAATGTCATAATGAAATATTGAACACTTCAACCATGAATACTACATGATAACTTTCCAAAATCAATTCCATTTCCTTAATTAGGAAATTAATCATTTGAGATTATTAAACAAATATGAGGCAAGATTAAAATGATGATTTTCATTTCCTTATGGGTTAATTTTTAAATATTTAACAAAAATAGATTAATACTTTTCTCAGAGAAGCCAAGATTGTAGCTGAGATTTAATTTAATTATATGATACCTAGGCTCCAAAACTTTCAAACATTGTTTTTAACATTCCTACCTCCTGAAGGCAATATTGACATTCATATGAATAAAAATCATTCTTCTTCTATACCCATCTGGCAGTAATGGTTTTCCAAAGAGCCAAGGACAAATAATTATTTCAAGGATTCTTTTTTTTTGCTGGAAAGAAATTCTTACTTTCTTAGAATAGAATTTGTTCTGCTTTACTGTCTGATTTAACAGCAGTGAAACTGAAAATGTATTATTTCTACTGCTTCTGTGCCCTCAAAAGACTCTCTTTCATCCTCTGGAGTTTATTCCAGTTGGTTCATCAAATTAAGGTAAGCCAGCAGATTATTCCAGTTGCTTAAAGATCTGGTTAAGATGTGAGAAGATATCTCTTTTCCCCAAATTCCTGTATATGGAATTTTATTGTCAATGGCAATCCTCAAAGATCATCTTCCTCCACGTACTTGTGTTGGCTGCATATTAGGATGAGGTCGGGGAAGGGGTAATTTTAAAAATATAGATTCCTGGGCCCCACTCGAGACAAATCTGAGCAGGGGGAGAGGAAGCAGGCTTAGATACCATTAAGCCACTTTTGGAAATTCTAATGACAATTACTGCATTTCAGACTCTTTTGTTGACCATGATGCTACTCCATTTCTTCTAAGGGATTCCTGCCCACAGTAGTAGATATAATGGTCATCTGAGTTAAACTCACCCATTCCAGTCCATTTTAGTTCTCTGATTCTTAGAATGTTGACGTTCACGCTTGCCATCTCTTGTTTGACCACTTCCAATTTGCCTTGATTCATGGACCTGACATTCCAGGTTCCTATGCAATAAGTAGATATAATGGTCATCTGAGTTAAATTCACCTATTCCAGTCCATTTTAGTTCGCTGATTCCTAGAATGTCGACGCTCACTCTTGCCATCTCTTGTTTGACCACTTCCAATTTGCCTTGATTCATGGACCTGACATTCCAGATTCCTATGCAATATTGCTTTTTACAGCATCAGACCTTGCTTCTATCACCAGTCACATCCACAGCTGGGTATTGTTTTTGCTTTGGCTCCATCCCTTCATTCTTTCTGGAGTTATTTCTCCACTTACCTCCAGTAGCATATTGGGCACCTACTGACCTGGGAAGTTCCTCTTTCAGTATCCTATCATTTTGCCTTTTCATACTGTTCATGGGGTTCTCAAGGCAAGAATACTGAAGTGGTTTGCCATTCCCTTCTCCAGTGGACCACATTGTGTTAGACCTCTCCACCATGACCCGCTCGTCTTGGGTTGCCCCGCAGGCATGGCTTAGTTTCACTGAGTTAGACAAGTCTGTGGTCCTAGTGTGATTAGATTGACTAGTTTTCTGTGAGTGTGGTTTCAGTGTGTCTGCCTTCTGATGCCCTCTTGCAACACCTACCATCTTACTTGGTTTTCTCTTACCTTGGGTATGGGGTATCTCTTCACAGCTGCTCCAGCAAAGCGCAGCCACTGCTCCTTACCTTGGACGAGGGGTATCTCCTCACTACCACCCTTCCTTACCTTCACTGTGGGATAGCTCTTCTAGGCCCTTCTGCGCCCACGCAGCCACCTCTCCTTGGACATGGGGTTGCTCCTCCCAGCCACCGCCCCTGACCTCAGACTTGGGTAGCTCCTCTCGGCCGTTCCTGCACCATCGCAGCCTGACACTCTCGGCCGCTGCCCCTGACCTCGGACGTGGGGTAACTCCTCTTGGCAGCCGCCCTTTGGGCATGGGTTCCTCCCAGCTTCTGCCCCTGACCTCGGATGCGGGGTAGCTCCTCTCAGCCATGCTTACTGCGCCAGTCACAGCTGCCTGTGCTTCAGAACTGTACAAAGAATCTCTTAATGACCCAGATAACCACAATGATATGTCACTCACCTAGAGCCAGACATCTTGCAGTGTGAAGTCAAGTGGGCCAAGGGAAGCACTGCTACAAACAAAGCTAGAGGAGGAGATAGAATTCCAACTGAGCTATTTCAAATCCTAAAATATTATGCTGTTAAGGGCTGGATTCAATATGCCAGCACATTTGGAAAACTCAGCAGTGGCCATAGGACTGAAAAAGGTCAGTTTTCATTCCAATCCCTAAGAAAGGCAGTGCCAAAGAATGTTCAAATTAAAGTACAATTGCATTCATTTCACATGCTAGTAAAATCGTGCTCAAAATCCTTCAAGCTAGGCTTCAGCAGTACGTGAACTGAGAACTTCCAGATGTATAAGCTGGACTTAGAAAAGGCAGAGGAATCAGAGATCAATTGCCAGCATCCGCTAGATCATAGTAAAAGCAAGGGAATTCCAAAAAACCATCTGCTTGTGCTTTATTGACTACTTTAAAGCCTTTGACTGTGTTGTTCACAACAAACTGTAGAATATTCTTAAAGAGATGGGAATACCAGACCACCTTACAAGCCTCCTGAGAAACCTGTATGCAGGACAAAAAGCAACAGTTAGAACTGGACATGGAACAACAGACTGGTTCAAAATTAGGAAAGGAGTATGTCAAGACTGTATATTGTCACTCTGTTTATTTAACTTATATGCAGAGTATATCATACGAAATGATGGGCTGGATGATTCACAAGCTGGAATCAAGATTGCTGGGAGAAATATCAACAGATATGCAGATGATACCACTTTAATGGCAGAAAGTGAAGATGCACTAAAAAACCTCTTGATGAAAATGAAAGAGGAGAATGAAAAAGCTGGCTTAAAACTGAACATTCAAAAAAACGAATATCATGGCATCTGATCCTATAACTTCATGGCAAATAGATGAGGAAAAAGTGGAAACTGATAGATTTCATTTTCTTGGGCTCCAAAATCAATGGGGACAGTGACTGCAGCCACAAAATTAAGAGATGTTTACTCCTTGGGAGAATAGCTATAACAAACCTAGACAGTGTATTAAAAAGAAGAGACATCACTTTGCCAACAAAGGTCCATATGGTAAAAGCTGTGGTTTTTCCAGTAGTCATGAATGGATGTGAGAAATGGACCATAAAGAAGGCTGAGTTCTGAAGAATTGTGCTTTCAAACTGTGGTGCTCAAGAAGACTCTAGACAGACCTTGACAGCAAAGAGATTAAACCAGTCAATCCTAAAGGAAATCAACCCTGAATATCTGTTGGAAAAGCTATTGCTGAAGCTCTAATATTTTGGCTACCTGTCAGGAAGTACCAACTCATTGGAAAAGACCCTGATGCTGGGAAATATTGAAGCAAGAGGAGGAGGTGGCAGAAGACGAGATGGTTGGATGACATCACTGACTCAATGGACATGAGTTTGAGCAAACTCTGGAAGATAGTGAAGGGACAGGGCTGGTATGCTGCAGTTCATGGAGTCACAAAGAGTTGGACATGACTTAGCAACTGACCTACAACAAGAAGTAGAACCTTGAACAATAACCTGGCAGGTAATAACAAAATGTGTCTTATAAATCATGGGACATGAGTTTGGAAAGAAGCGGAGGCAAGAGGGCCTGTCATTTGCAAATGGCACAGAACAGGAAAATCAAATCCTGCAAAGAGAGCAAAAATGAAATGGATTTACCGAAGATCATCTTCTTGGATACTGCCAGCTCAGTTAGAGTCAAATTTCCAATAACAACTTCAAATCACAAAATCATGTAATCTGAAATACAAGGATGTATAACACAAATAATCAAATATTTTTACAATAAATACAGCAAGTAAATTTAATATGCCTGTTGTATAGGGATAGAATTATTATACTATAGAATTATTTAAGAGACCTCTTAGATGCAATCTATTATGTTAAGTACAATAATTCTGTTTTCCAGTGCTCTGTGCAGAATGTAAATAAGCCAGAAATCATATTAGCATAGCAGATCAATTTTCAAGCCAGCTGAAGCCCCAGCCCTCCATTCTGATTTACAGTATTGGGTTAGCTTCAGGTGTACTGCAAAGTGATTCCATCATGCATGTTCGAAGTTGCTTTGGTCATGTCCGACTCTTTGTGACCCCAGAGACTATAGCCGTCTGGTCTCCTCTGACCACGAGACTCTCCAGGCAAGAATAACAGAGTGGGTGCGATGCCCTCCTCCAGGGTATCTTCCTGACCCAGGGATCGAACCCACGCCTCTTCCATCTACCTGCACTGGCAGGTGAGTTCTTTACCACTCGTGCCACCTGGGAAGCCTGTCCATATGCAATACTCTTTCTTTTTCAAATCTTTTTCTCATATTGTTTATCACAGACAATTGAATATAGTTCCCTGTGCTATACAATGGGTCCTTGTTGGCTATCTGTTTTAAATATAGTGTGTATACGTTAGCTCCAATCTCAGCAATTTCAGCAATGCCATAACTCCTCCAATTAACCCATTCAAAATCAAAATGCTGATAAGCTTGCCACTTGAGGGGTTTTAGGTTCCACTATCCCCTACAATCACCCCAAGAATCAGCCAAAGTGGACCCCTCACAACTAGCCAAACATATTCTATACCATGTTGCTTCTCAGCTATTACTCCAACACTTTCATCTGTCTGAAACCTCCGCCTTCTTACCATTATTCACTCAGGGTCTCAGGACACATGTACTTGGTATGTGATTTACGCTTATCTCAGTCCTATCCCTGTGTCAGAGTGAGGAGTATAGCGTTTCCCTTGTGGTTCAGTAGTAAAAAATCCACGTTTGATCCTTGGTCTGGGAAAATTCCACATGCCGTGGAGCAACTAAGCCCATGCACTACATTGAGCCTGGGATCCACAACTATTGAGCCCATGCATTACAACTACTGAAGCCCACACAGCCTTGAGCCCGTGTTCCACAATAAAGAGAAGCCACTGCAATGGGAAGCTCTCACACCACAACTAGAGAGTAGCTCCCACTTGCCACAACTAAAGAAAAGCCCGTTCAGGAAAAAACACCCAGCACAGCCACAAAGACCCAGCACAGCCAAAAACAAATAAATAAAATTTTTTAAAAAGAGTGAGGAGTATAGTTCAAAGCCAGGCAATTATTCCATGAAATCTTTCTTTATTCTTTGAATTGAGAATAATTTATTCATCTGTCCATTTAGTCCCTTATTCAGTTATATATTGTATTGAACACTATTGTATGATAAGTTTGAACGATGCAGGTAAAAATGAAATCTATTGTCTGACTATATAAAACTTAAAGCCTAACTGAAAAGCTGTTACAGCTAAGTCACTTCAGTCGTGTCCGACTCTGGCAGCCTACCAAGCTCCCTCGTCCCTGGGATTCTCCAGGCAAGAACACTGGAGTGGGTTTCCATTTCCTTCCCCAATGCATGGAAGTGAAGAGTGAAAGTGAAGTCGCTCAGTCATATCTGACTCTTAGCGACCCCATGGACTGCAGCCCACCAGGCTCCTCCATCCATGGGATCTTCCAGGCAGGAGTACTGGAGTGCGGTGCCATTGCCTTCTCCGGAAAAGCTAACCAACAAAATAATAATTACCCTACAGTTATTGAGTGGAATGTCAGGGTTATACAAAGTATGCCTAATATGCCTCAAAAACCTAAACAATAGAGGAAGAATCTTCTCCCCAGAGAAGAGAACAGTTGATCTGAGCTTGGAAATCCAAGGAGTTAGCTAAATAAAGAAGAGAATGAATGATAGTTTAGGCAAAAGACACTCAGGAAAATAGCATGTGAGGAAAACCAAGTTTCTGCAACTGGCCAGGATACACAAGTACACCAAGTCATTTATAATGAAATGAGAGAAACTCTGATGGTGAGCGACCAGAGAAGTAATTAAGATGTGAACAAGTAACTGGCAGAACATTTTCAAAAACTAAGACATTTGTATTTTATCCTGAAAGCTTTGGGTAAGTGTTAGAAACGCTGAACGGGGAATGGCAAGTTAAGAATTTGGCTTTAAATAGTGCGTTCATCCACCCAAAGCTTAAGCCGGAAATCTGAGGCAAACCTGCTACAGCACTTCCGCTGGTAACGAGAAGGCGCCAGTTCATCAGAGAGATATAATGATTAAAAGGGTGAATTGGCAAACATTCAGCTAGCTTGACCAAGAAGGAAAGAGACTCAAGACATTAGGAGGGGACATTATTACTGATCTTACCAGTATAAAAACGATTGAAAGGACTATTATAAATATTGCATGCCAATGAATTGATAACTTAAATGAAATGACTAATTCCTCAAAAGACTCATTTAAGAAACTAAACTAATTTTAAAAAATAGATAATCTGAGTAAAATTATAGCGAGTGTAGAGATCAGATTAGTTTTCAAAAAAAACTACCTGTAAAGAAAAAAAATGCCCTGGTGGCTTCATTTTCAGTTTGAAAATGAAAGTAACAAGATAATTCTTTTCACAATAGCAGCAGAAGAATAAAATATTTAGAAATAAATTTATCCAAAAAGTGTAAAACATACTCTGAAAACTAAGAAGTATTGTTAAAAAATTAACAAAGATCTAAATAAATGAAAGTCACCCATCTTTATGGATCAGAAGATTGAATACTGTTAAGATGGTAGTACTCTCAAAGCTGACCTACAGATTTAACACAATTCCTATTAGAAATTCAGTTGACTATATTATAAAAACTGATAGTCTGATTCTGAAATTCATATTCAAATGAAAGAAACCCATAATAGGGCTTCCCTGGTGGCTCAGATGGTAAAGAAACCCATAATAGTCAAAATAATTATGGAAAAAAAAAAAAAGAAGAAAAAAGTAGAACTCACTCCTAATTTCAAAACTTACTACAAAATAATGTAATGAAAACAGTGTCTTACTGGAACAAAGACAGACATACATTTAGACCAATAGGAAAAAGTTGAGACTCCAGAAATAAATCTAAATACAAATCTAAATAAATATATCTAAGGTCAACTGACAACCAACAGGATTACTAAGACTATTCAATGAGAAGAAAAAAATAGTATGCTCAACAAATGATGCTGGGACAAATAGACATCGATTTACAAAAGAATGAAGTCCATTTCATACAGAAAAGTTAACTCAAAATGGATTAAATGCCTAAACATAAGAGCTAAAGCTATAAAACTCTTAGATGAAAGCATGGGCAGAAAACTTCATGCCTTCGGGATTTGGCAAAAGATTCTTAGCTGTGATAACAAAAGTGTGAGAAACAAAAGAAAAAAAAATTGGTTTCACCAATATTTCAACACCCCCTAGAGTGCCCCTTTTACGTACTTTTACAAGAAAGTAAAACGAACAAACACACAAAACACCACAAAATGCAAGAAAATATTTGCGAACCGTGTAGCTGATAAATTTGTACCTGGAATATATAATGGACATTTACAACTGAATGATAAAAAGACCACCCAGTAAAGAAGTGGGCAAAAAATCTGAATAGGTGTGTCTTCAAGGAAGATATGCAAATAACCAGCAAGTACATGAAACACTCTTAAACATCATTGGTCATCAGTGAATGCAAATCAGAACCAGAGTGAGATACCATTCTGCAAACACTAGCACAGCTAGAATGAGAAAGTTAGAGAACGAAAAATATAACAATTGTATGGAGATATTGAACCCTCATCCACAGCTAGTGAGAATATAAAATGCCACAACTGCTTTAGAAAACAATCTGGCAGTTCCTCAAATGATGAAACATAGAATTACCATGCATGCATGTGAGCTAAGTTGCTTCACTTGTGTCCAACTTTTTGCGACCCTATGAACCATAGCCTGCCAGGCTCCTCTGTCCATGGGATTCTCCAGGCGAGAATACTGTGGTGGGTTGCCATGCCCTCCTCCAGGGGATCCTCCTGATCCAGGGATTGAACCTGCATTCTTTACATCTCCTGCATTGGCAGATGGGTTCTTTACTACTAGGGCCACCTTGGAAGAGAATTACCGTATAACCCAACAATTCCATTCCCAAGTATACATCCAAGAGAAATTACAACATGTTGATATAAAAAGTTTTACACAAATATTTATAGCAGGATCATTCATAATAGCCAACAGGTGTAAAACATTGAGATGTTCATTAACAGATGAATGGATAAACAATATATGGTATATCTATACAATGAAATATTACTCAGTCAAAAAGAGAAATAAAGTACTAATTTATGCTACAAATGGATGAACTTTGAAAACATGCTAAATGAAGGAAGCCAGACACAAAAGACAATTAAAGTCCCGAACAGAGAGATCCATGAGACAGAAAGTTGGTTACTGGTTCCTTAGAGCTGGGGAGAATGGAAGGAGAGGAATGAGATGAAAATGTTTTAAAACTGATTGTGGTAAAAGTTGCACATATCTGCAAATATATTATAGTAAAAACCATTGGATTGTACACTGGCTCAGTGAATAGTCTGGCATGTGAATTATATCTCAATAAATGTGTGTATAAGAGAAGTTTGGACATTATGCTTAGAAAAAAATTAATCACTGTGTCAGTGATGATGCTGGGAACAAGTCAAGAAAATCTATTTAGAAGAAATAATGTTTGAAGTGGTTCTTAAAGGATATGTAAGAACTGTGTTCAATACTTATTGCTCATCTTGAAAGATAAACTGAGTTTGCTAATAATTTACCTTGAAACTTTTGAAAACTTGCTATATGCCTTAAGAATTTCATAAAAGATTTCTTTTATGTCCTTAGACAAAAGAAGAAAATATTTTAATCACCAAAAATTGAATATCTCTGCTCTTTTTAAACATTACAATCCTTATCTCCCTCTTTAAGACTACTGATTTGTGTCAGACATCCGTTCTAAATGATCTGTGTTAACATTGTGGCCCGCTGCTTTAGGTAACTGAAAACATTAGATAATTTGCCCAGATAAACCAAAACGATGTTGGTATTTTTTGACACTCTGTTTTTCTGTCTCCTTTGAGTTGGCAGACATTATCCAGATGGTCAACGGGGTATTTGAGATTCTCTCTTTTTTTTTTTGGCTATGCAGGGTCTTCATTATGCCATGTCGGATCTAGTTCCCTGACCAAGGGTTGAACCTTGGCCCCCAGCATTGGGAGCATGGAGTCTTAACCACTGGACTACGAGTGAAGTCCCTATTTGAGATTCTTATACCTTAAACAGCAGGGAGGGCTGCCAGGCTAACAATCACTAGTTGAGAGTTAATTATCATCTGTCCATCTTTAACTCATGTGTCAATGCCTGTAATTATTCAGCAAACTTGTCAAGTTACTGTAGAAGAGACACTGTGTTGGATGTTGGAATACAAGAACAAATAATATGGTTCCCCTCTCTTCCAGGAGCTTAGTCTAATGGCCAGGGTGGAGAGGTCTGAAGAGACTAGAGTATGCCACATGTGCCTTGGAATATCTGGTGGTGAGGTCTGGAAAGACTTGAGAAAGAAGAGACACTGAGCTGAATCTTAAAAGCCTGAGGATAACTTCATCAGGCAGACAAAGGTGAAGCATATGCATGAATATACCTACTTTTGGGGGAAGGTACAGAACTTTCCATTGAAAGGAACAGCCTGTGCAAACTATCCCACAGTAAAAGAGCATGCCCAGATGCACTTCTCTGTAGAGTTAGACAAACTTTTTGATGTCAATACATTAAATCCTGACTTCCTCATTTGCAAGTGTCATGAAGACCAGTTTAACCTCTCTCTCTGAAAGTATAATAGGACTTGAAAATCCTTAACAAGAGAATACCCCAAGGCATCCTCCAGAGTTGAGGAAAATCTCCCTGGCCAAGAGTACTGATTACCCAAGCTAAGCAGGAAGTTGGCCCACTTCCACAGCAAACTTAATCAAGAACATGCCAACTCAGTTTGGCCAACCCAAAATGGGCAAACACATTTTGGAATACACAAGCTTCTCATACCTTGGATGTTGCTAAAAATTCCAAGAGGTCTTAAGTTAAGCCCATCAAAGTGTCTGCGAGTTCTTTGAACAGAGCAATCTCCCAGGCCCTGGTACACAGTCATTGTGGGTCCTAATGTAGTAACTGCTCTGCATATTAACTAAACAATGCCAAACACATTAATTCATAGGATAATTCTAGGGTGAGAGTTTCTAGAGTTTCTAGTTTTTAATTCTAGGTCAAGAGTTTTCTTGAGTAACTAACAGAGGAAGAACCAGAACTTTGTGATATGACCAATGTTACATAGTTAGAAAGTAACAGAGCTAGGACCAAAGCATTGTCTTTTCATTTGAATCCTGAGTTTACCATCTAGAACCCATCCTGTCTTCATTATGGTTTTATTTTTCTCCACTGATAAGCGGTGACAGCTTGAGACTGCTACAGCGACTCAAGATTGCTGGCAAGAACCGACATTCTTTTGTCTGTCTGGCTCACTTTCCTTGCTTTCCAGGCGTTTGTCCCTCTGCTTGTCCCCTCCTGTCACCAAATGGCAGCTGCAATTGCAGGCCTTGAATTTGCTCTCTCAGAAGGAACGAGGTGGAAGGAGCAAAAGAACAAGACGGGTAAAAGCTGAACCTGTCCCTTTTCATTTTTTAATTGGAGGGCACAATATAATGTTGGTTTCTACCACACATCAGCATGAGTCAGCCATAGGCATACATATGTCCCCTTCCTTCTTGAAACTCCGTCCCACCACCCACCCAACCCACTCCTCTAGATTGTCGCAGAGCACCCATTTGAGCTTCCTGTGTCGTACAGCAAATTCCCACAGGCTATCTATATTACACATGGTGATATATATGTTTCTACATCACACTCTCAATTCATGCCACTCTCTCCCCTCTTGTGTGCACAAGTCTGTTCTCTGTGTCTGTGTCCCTACTTCTGCCCTGCAAATAGTAAACCTGTCCCTTTTTAACAGATTGAAAAAAAACCTTTTCTGAAGTCTTACCAAGGGACTCCTATTTACCTCTGCTTGGCCAAAACAGTGTTATGTGGTCATCCCTAGCAGCAATGGATGAGAAAAGAAGAGCTTTGCTTTTGAATTTCTACAGTAGAAAAAGGCAAGGGAAGGGAAGGTGCTGAATAACTCCTGATAAAAGTCATCTTTTACCATGCCCATCATTGATCAGCTCTGTTAAATATCAATCTTAATTTTCATTAGGTATTATTATATAGAATATATATTATTATATTGATACTAGGTAGTTGATTATTATGAAGATCTATATAATTTATTATACAAACATATAAAGAAAAACTTGTATATAAATGTATGAAATTTACATATGTAATATTTATATGCATATATTTATTTATATATATGTAATTGCTGGTAGGGAGGGAGAGAGAGGTTGGAATTCCAGAATATTTTGAACAAAAAACACTTCGCCTCTTATTGTTTTGACCTTAGTGTTATTACACAGAGATTACTAAACCCTAGGAGTGCTCTAACTTGCCATAAATATATCAGTTATGTATCCTTCTCTTTTTTTCTTCTATAGAAATATTAAAACCTACACAAGATAGAAAAGAAGATAATGAACTCCAGTCACGGGTTGATAGGTGTACCTATAGGCTATCTGCAAATACGATCATTTTGTTAGTCATGTTTTGTCTGCCCCTCCCTTTTTCCTCTGGAATATTGTAAGCAAACTCATTTCAAAATACTAAAATGAATTATGCCTGTGTGTCTCAAATTTCTTTTTTCTAATGAGAGACTCTAAGGAGTTTTAACGTGATTTTGAAAAAGTTAACCAATGGGAAACTGTTATTTGAAAGGTCTCTTTCTCTCTCTCTCCATATTTTGACCTCTTATTATAAGTAACAACAAATTGAGAAAAAAGAGAGGCAGATAAGCTTAAACACCTGAAAAGCTAGATTTCAAAAAAACTGGGCATCCTAAGGGAGTATACATCACCTCTCTACCACATAGAGCAGGATTTGTCCCCCTTGCCCTCCCTCACCACTTAAAATGTAAGTCACGTTTATGTATCATTTAAAGTACCACTGAAGTTAACGAATGTAGTAATGAGTATTCTATTCAGGTTCATATTCTTTAACATTAAAGAAAAAAATATTTCCTGAATCTCAAACCATAGGCTAGATGGTCCCTTCTTTGGAACGGCCTCAATTATCCTAAGTGAGGAGCAGTTCCACTAAGAACCTGGCCTTCCCTCCTCTTATTAGAGATTTGATTACTTTGACCTTCTGCTGCTACCTTATCCTTAAAGACAGGGGTGCTCAGCCTCTAGGATCTAATGCCTGATGATCTGAGCAGGAGCTGATGTAATAATAATAATAAAATAAAGTGCACAATAAATGTAATGCACATGAATCATACTGAAATTATTCCTCCCCACAGTCCCCACCCCCCCCACCCTAACCCCAGTCCATGGAAAAATTGTTTCCATGAAACTGGTCCCTGGTGCCAGAAAGGCTGGGGACTGTTTCTTTAAGACAAACTATCCAGAGTATTAACAACTAGCCCTGGTTAAAGAAATACCTTATGTATTTATTCATCCCTGAACAATGTCATCCATTGTTCAGATATCCATTCATTTCCTAATATTTTTTGGGTCTCATACCTGTATCTTATCACTGAAATCTTTAAGGATGAAAACCCTGGTAAGGAACTGTAATCACATCTCTCTTTTCACAAAGCTCAGGAAACCCACATCCTGAAAACTGTATGTGGGAATCAGGTTAAAAATTGGTTGTCCTCTAACCATCTAGAGAGTAAAAATGCCAATCTGAACGTGTGTTTGTGAAAAGGCATAGTGGCAGGATGGCAGGGTGGGAAACGGGCCTGGCTGGAAGGATCTCTATATGTGTATTTTTATCATCCATGTGTTGGATGAAACGGAGAGCTGCCAGATAGCTTCTTTTCGACAGCTTGGAGTTACTGTTGGGAACAGATCCATGTATGGAAGCGAAAGCCGAAAGGCACAGATAAGCAGAGATCCAGCTATGCAAACCATGTTTAGAGACACTTAAACGACAAGCATCCCAGGTTCTTTCTTTCTGGTAAATTTGGAGAAGCCATCACCCCGGGTGTTTTTTCACATCCAGCCCATGCAGACTGATCGGCCAGGCTCAACCAGAGGTAGGTGCCGGGCTTTTGTGATGAAACGTTTCTAAAGGGTCATTTGTGAATATTCCCTCCCAAGCTCTTGAGGTCCCTTAAAGGAAGCTGCCAAATAATATTTTGAAAAAAAGAAAGATTTCGTTTGGGGCTGGTGACTAAGAGGTATTTAACAGCTCTGCCTTCACAAGACAGGGCAGCTTGGTTACAGAGGGAAAGTGGCAGCAAAGAACTGCTCCCAAATAGAATTCTTTTCTCTGGGGTCACTTACTGTTTAGATATCTGTGGATACGAATCTCCCTCAATATTGCCAGCACCTTGGAAACAGGCCCAGCTTCCCGTGGGTCCAATACTGTGTATTTTAGGGGAGGGAGGTAAGCTTTGCCCTCTCCTCTGCTTGCTCGTCGGAATCCAGCATAAACTCACATGTGTGGCTAGTTCTTCCTTAGACCTAGGAAGAGCTGCTTGTAAACGACATTATTATTTTTGGCAGCTGAAGTCATTTTTTGCAGTGTTTCTCAGTAGATGGGAGGTTGATTACATCCCGTTCAGAGATTCTTGGGTTGTTTTCACAAACATGGGGTCTTGCGCAAGTTGAAATTGCTGCAACCAGCTGTAAGCACTAGACTCTCCTCAGTACCTCCAACGTTTCTTTGTTGATAATGACTGAAAACTAAAGAGCTTGAGGGTGAAGCTATGTGATGATAATTTTGCCATCAGTGATGTTCAGAGGATGATAGACTGTGGCAGAATCACAAAAACTAGATGTCTTGGGGTCCAAAGTAAAAGCAAGAATATGAAGACAAGAACAGTGTCAGAATCACTGCGACTTTAGTTTCCAGGATGCTGGTTAACCGAGCCAAGGCTTATCAGATGCATGTTGAAATGATTCTCCAGCTAATTACCAAATGGTAATCATTAGATCATTAAGCATTTCTTTTAAAATTGTCAGCAAAATCTATGAACTTCTGCAAAACACAAAAGTGGGGGGGGCGGAATTGCAGCTCATAACTATAAAGTGTCTGTGTGTTTTCAAGTCTGAATTAAAAGCATTTTTATACAAGATAATGGAATTTAAATCAAAATTTCCCTCATTGAGAATATTGTGTCTATGTTTCACGGAAGATTTGAACCAACTCTTCATTTAAGTATGTTTTTAATCTTAGAATATGAGAAGGAAAAAAAAAGAAAGAAAAATTGAGTGTGATTTTTCCTTCTCTGATGACATATATGATATGGAAAATGATTAATAAACAAGTGTTAAGAAAATAATAAAAACAGCTTGTAATACTGACCAAGGAGATGGTCTTTGGATAAATTACATATCTGGAAAAAGGATATAGGCAAAGCGACTTAAACTGTGTGGTGATTTCTTCAAGTTGTGGATGTTCTCTAAGACCAAAAAATGTGGCAGGGAAAGAAAAAACAAGGTTTTATTTCAATAAGAATACATTATCATTACTAAAATAATTATCATTCTAAATTTTCATCAAATTTAGATGTCTAATCTATTTAAACTGACAGCATGTTATATTAACAACACATTCAAACTAACTCTTTCTACATCTCTAAAAAGCTATTTTACTTTATCTAAAAATACTAATATTCTGTATGTGCAGGCGAGAGAGAGAAGGAGAGAGAATAAACTATGCCTTCTCTTTTTAAACTAACAGAGCTAACTAAACTGTCATAACTTCAGCTAAAGTGGAACAGGCCTTCAAAAGGATGGAGTTAAAATAATTAAACACTTCATACCAGCCGGCTTTCTGAAAGAAATAGCACAGCAAGAGTTTTGGCAATTTTCGATATATAAAAGGTTAATCTAAATTATGTCACCAGTGTTTGTGATCGGATGCAATGCATATATGACATCTGCTGTTTCTCATTTGCTTATTTCCAAGTGCATTTCAAGTGTGTACCCCTCGTGAGAAATGTCTGTTCCTGTTTTTCTTTAGTAAACAACTTTATGAAGTATAAGTAATAAAGAATTACTTACTGCTATTTTATATATGTAGTATGCCATCTATGAAAAAAAAAATGACCATTAACTACTTGCCCTTTTGACTTAGGACTTCTTAAGCATTTGGTGATGACTGGACGTGTTAGAAAATCTTGAGTTCATATTTTGAGAAGAGAATTGGAAGTATTGATGGTCTTATGGGAAAAAAATATGACTTGAATGCTCTATGCTATAGTTAGCTGAGGTAGAAGCAAATTCACAGAGGCCAAGAAGGATAGAAAAGTTGAATTTTGTCCTGAAAGCATAGAGCACAGATTTGAGGTGTCTGTCTGTGAAGGACCAGACCAGGTAGCTCCTGAGCCTGGCTGCTACAAAGAGAGCAGGAGGAACAGATGTTTTTAGGGGCTTTGATGTGAACAATATCCCTTAAATGTTTGGGGAGAAGTTGTATGAAAGTAAGAGTAGAGATTTGTTTTTGCAAAAGCATGGAAAATGGTGACCCAGAGGAAAAGCCATTAAGTTTCAAGGAAATGAAAATGATTAAGGAAAAGAGAATCTATTGGGAACTTCAAATAAAATAAAAATTTCCCTAATGATTAAAACTGGACATTCCATGGCAGATAATTATTAAAGTATCTTTAAGATATAAAAAGCATCAATTCAAAAGTACCAGTTCTTTGGCACTCAGCCTTCTTTACAGTCCAACTATCACATTCATACATGACTACTGGAAAAACCATAGCTTTGACTATACGGACCTTTGTCAGCAAAGCGATGTCTTTGCTGTTTAATACACTGTCTTGGTTTTTCATAGCATTTTCTTCCAAGGAGCAAGCACCTTTTAATTTCATGGCTGCTTTTGAACTGTGGTGTTGGAGAAGACTCTTGAGAGTCCCTTGGACAGTAAGGAGATCAAACCAGTCAATCTTAAAGGAAATCAACTCTGAATATTCATTGGAAGGACTGATGCTGAAGTTCCAATGTTTTGGCCACCTGATGTGAACAGCCAACTCACAGGAAAAGACCCTGATGCTGGGAAAGATTGAGGGCAGGAGGAGAAGGGGACGACCGAGGATGTGATGGTTGAAAGGCATCGCTGACTCAATGGACATGAGCTTGAGCAAACTCCAGGAGATAGTGAAGGACAGAGGAGCCTGGCGTGCTGCAGTTCACGGGGTCACAAAGAGTCGAACACTACTTAGCAACTGAACAACAACAAAGAAATGAAAGGGGACAAGTTACCAGGGCACTTAGTCTGCTGAGGAAAAAAAAGGTTCCATTCCATTGACGCCTTCCCATGAAATGAGCCATGGTTCTCAACTCATGAAAATCACTGGGTGGGGAGTAGAGGAGGAGATGTCCACTGTACCTTTGATGAACTAAATATTCTCATGGGAGTCCAGGCAAAGGTAGCTTGTTCTTTTAATCTATCCCAGGAAATTCTAATGTGCACTAACACTGAGAACCAGTTTCTTTTTGTGATAAAAAAAAAGTGGTCATCAGTCTAGTTAATTTTGTTGGGGGTAGTTAACAGAACAGCTGAAGATAAAAAATATGCTGTTTCCCAGAAAGGTGATTTCTTGGAAGTTTGATTGAAGTAATATTTTCTGACAGAAATTACCTATTGAAAGGTTCCAACATACTTAAAAACCTTTCACTAGATATTCAGTTCAGTTCAGTTCAATCACTCAGTCGTGTCCGACTCTTTGCGGCCCCATGAATCGCAGCTCGCCAGGTCTCCCTGTCCATCACCAACTCCCAGATTTCACTAAGACTCATGTCCATTGAGTCAGTGATGCCATCCAGCCATCTCATCCTCTGTCGTCCCCTTCTCTTCCTGCCCTAGATCCCTGCCAGCATCAGAGATTTTTCTAATGAGTCAGCTCTTCACATGAGGTGGCCAAAGTACTGGAGTTTCAGCTTTAGCCTCATTCGTTCCAAAGAACACCCAGGACTGATCTCCTTTAGGATGGACTGGTTGGATCTCCTTGCAGTCCAAAGGACTCTCAAGAGTCTTCTCCAACACCACAGTTCAAAAGCATCAGTTCTTCAGTGCTCAGCTTTCTTCATAGTCCAACTCTCATACCCATACATGACCACTGGAAAAACCATAGCCTTGACTAGACGGACCTTTGTTGGCAAAGTAATGTCTCTGCTTTTGAATATGCTATCTAGTTTGGTCATAACTTTTCTTCCAAGGAGTAAGCGTCTTTTAATTTTATGGCTGCAATCGGTGATTTTGGAGCCCAAAAAAAAAACGTCTGACACTGTTTCCTCATCTATTTCCCATGAAGTGATGGGACCAGATGCCATGATCTGCTGTACCCATATAGATAAAATATTATGAAATAAAAATTCTTTTTTTTTTTTTTGGTTAAAAGCCTGAGGTCAAGATTCAGACAAATCAATAAAATCCCAACTATGCTTCTTATTGTCATTCTGGGCCAGACCTAATAACTGTCTTGAGATGTGTGAACTCTGTTTTCCAAATCCACTTCTAAGGAAGTCATGTATATTATTTTATAAATTCTAAAAATTACCCCACAAGATTGGCAGTCATTTTGCTAAAGAAGAGTGAAGTTAAGTCACATGCCCAAGGTCACACAGCAAGTAACCAGAAAAGGAAGAATTAGAAGCCTATTCTTAGGCTCTATATTTTGCAGTCCCACAACTGTTTCTAGGCCTTTAAAAGATAGAAACAAATATACTAATGCCTAAAAAAATTAATGTATGAAAAATATACAATATAGTGTCTGACAAGAAGTGAGAGCAAGCCACATTATTCTTCTTAGAATCAGTTCAGTCACTCAGTCCTGTCCTACTCTATGACCCCATGGACTCCTGGACGCCAGGCTTCTCAGTCCATCACCAACTCCCAGAGCTTACTCAAACTCATGTCCATCGAGTCAGTGACGCCATCCAACCATCACATCCTCTGTCATCCCCTTCTCCTCTCACCTTCAATCTTTCCCAGCATCAGGGTCTTTTCCAATGAGTCAGCTCTTCACATCAGGTGGCCACAGTATTGGAGCTTCAGGTTCAATATCAGTCCTTCCAATGAATATTCAGGACTGATTTCCTTTAGATTGACTGGTTTGATTTCCTTGCTGTCCAAGGGACTCTCAAGAGTCTTCTCCAACACCATGTTTCAAAAGCATCAATTATTCAGCACTCAGCTTTCTTTTTAGTCCAACTCTCACATCCATACATAGTTACTGGAAAAAAACATGGCTTTGACTAGATGGATCTTTGTTGGCAAAGTAATATCTCTGCTTTTTAATATGCTGTCTAGGTTAGTCATAGCTTTTCTTCCAAGGAGCAAGCATTTTTTAATTTCATGGCTGCAGTCACCATCTGCGGTGATTTTGGAGCCGAAGAAAACAGTCTCTCACTGTTTCCATTGTTTCCCCATCTATTTGCGATGAAGTGATGGGGCTGGATGCCATTATCTTAGTTTTTTGAATGTTGAGTTTTAAGCCAACTTTTTCACTCTCCCTTCCACTTTCATCAAGAGGCTCTTTAGTTCTTCACTTTCTGCCTAAAGCGTGGTGTCATCTGCATATCTGAAGTTATTGATATTTCTCCTGGCAATCTTGATTCCAGCTTGTGCTTCATCCAGCCTGGCATTTCTCATGATATACTCTACATATAAGTTAAATAAGCAGGGTGATAATATATAGCCTTGATGTACTCCTCTCCCGATTTGGAACCAGTCTATTATTGTGTGTCCAGTTCTAACTGTTGCTTCTTGACCTGCATACAGATTTCTCAGTAAGCAGGTCAGGTGGTCTGATATTCCCTCATCTCTTAGAATTTTTCACAGTTTATTTTGATCCACACAGTCAAAGGCTTTGGTGTAATCAATAAAGCAAAAGTAGATGTTTTTCTGGAACTCTCTTGCTTTTATCGAGAGCAACAACATTTCAAACAGATGTTGGCAATTTGATCTCTGCTTCCTCTGCCGTTTCTAAATCCAGCCTGAACATCTGGATGTTCATGGTTCATGTACTGTTGAAGCCTGGCTTGGCAAATTTTGAGCATTATTTTGCTAGCATGTGAGATGAGTGCAATTGTGCCGCAGTTTGGCTTTGCCTTTCTTTGTCACTGCCTTTCTTTGGGACTGGAATGAAAACTGACCTTTTCCAGTCCTGTGGCCACTTCTGTGTTTTCCAAATTTGCTGGTATATTGAGTACAGCACTTTAACAGCATCATCTTTTAGGATTTGAAATCGTTCAACTGGAATTCCATCACCTCCACTAGCTTTGTTCATAGTGATGCTTCCTAAGGCCCGCTTGACTTTGCATTCTAGGATATGTGGCTTATTGTCCACTTCATCTGATTAATGAGGAATCTAAGCATTTGAAACAATGTTTCTGAATACCAATTATATAAGAAATAGTTTGATTGTCCGTAATAAACTAACATTTTTTAATTATTGGCTAGACACTTTTGAGAAACAGAGATTAAATGCTTATTTTGTGACTGTATTCCATTCTCTTTACATAATCTTCTCTCTTTTCATAATACCTACTTTTTCAATAAATGTGTCAAAACTTGTATATCCTTCCCCCACCAGTCTTCACTGTTATACAGCAGAAATGCTTTGTATAAAAATCATAAAGTGAATTAAAAATTATTTAAATGAAAGTTAATGTTGTATTCTTGGTCTCATCTCACAGACATATTAAATCAATTTAAATTTCAATTCAAAATTTTAAATGAAGAACAAGAGATCTACTCAGCATTCAACTTACATTTTAGATAATGCTTATGAGCATCAGACCTTCAGAAATTCAAAATATAATTTTTACCAATATTGTAGAGTGGTATATTCATTTATGAAAATTATAATTAAAATGTATTTTAACTGTGGTAATACAACTTGTACAGAAGTTAGTAGCATATTTTTTTGCAAAGAAAATGGAATGAAAGATTACCTTTTCTCCCTCTACTTTTTATCAGGCATGTGAAAAGGATTAGAGTTCAAACCCACCTTCTCTCACTCTATGATTATGCTATTACACATTCAAGAACATTTAGTATACTATTTCCCCAGAGATAATTTTGCTGCTATTAATTTGAATATTGTTTTGCCTTAAGAAGATAAATATCTACAGTGATTCATGTAGGGGATAGGGAAAACAAATAAAAAGATGAGTGATTTAAACAACAAAAAAAATGAGGTTACTGTAGTTCCCATAAGTCTATAGTCCCTCATAACTTACAATTCTTAAATTATCACCAGTCAACAATGCTACCAACAAACAGCCATAATAAATAGTTAAAGCACATAATTTCTTGAGCAATATAAAATGTTGAAAAACTAAAACAAAAGGATAGCATGCTAAAAATCAGACACCCCAAATTTCATTATAAAGAAACACAATTGAAGTAACACTTATTCAGTTTTTGTTCAATATGTGTTTACCAAAGCCACAGTTTAGGATCTTTAGGGTAACACAGACTAAATAAATAACTAGTCGAGAAAATATATGTCCCAAAGCTCTTTTTCTCCCTCAATAATCCATTTGGGATAAGTAAAACAAAATGTGCCCAATTTACTGGATCATTTTATGTTTTACAAAGGGGTATCTAATAAATATTCACTGAATAGTTTGAGAATCAGCTCTTCAAAAGTTCACTAAGCTTGTGATCTTCCAAACTACATCTTCCAAAATGCCATCAGAGAAGGAATTATTCTTCAGCATCTTTGGTGCAATAAGAGGTCTTGTTATCTAAAACCAGCACCTATGAAATATTGTATAAAATGAATCACCATCTCAGATGTTGAAGACAGGCTAACATGCCACTAGGTCTGAGAAATCTTGCAGGTAGATAATCTGGGTATGCCCTTGTTGTTAAGCTAAATGATGGTTTAGAATCCAGATAAGGTGTAGCCCATCCCTGACCTCGCAGCATCCATGGCAGACATCAGTCATGTCATCACTGACTGAACCTAGGTTGGTCTCAAAGTCATTCTCACTCAGATTATTGCAGGCAGCCATGGCCAATTGGCCAGAGTTAATACATGAGACGAAATGTAGCTATTATCCAATCATGGAACCATCTCCTGGAAATAGTTAACCCCGAAATAATTGATTAAATCCAGGCCTCTAGTTTCAACACAAAGGACAAGCTATTTAACAGCCAGTATGTGGAATAGTAGAAAAATGTCTAGCTTGTGTGTGTGTGTGCTCAGTGGCTTCAGTCATGTCTGACTCTTTGTGACCCCATGGTAGCCCATCAGACTCCTCTGTCCAGGGGATTCTCCAGGCAAAAATACTGGAGTGAGTTGCCATGCCCTCCTCCAAGGGGTCTTCCTGACCCAGGGACCAAACCCTCATCTCATGTGTCTCCTGCACTGTATGCAGATTCTTTACCGCTGAGCCACCAGGAAGCCCTGTATGCTTAGCTTATGGAATTACCAGTTTAAGTTCCAACTTTAACAACTTCATCCATATATGTGCATAGTTATTCTAAAAGCACAGGAAAGTCTTTTGAATATTGTTTTTGTTGTTTTTGGAGGTGATAAAGATACAAATCACCTAAGGGGCTTCCCAGTGGCACTAGTGGTAAAGAACCCCGCTGTGAGTGCAGGAGCTGTAAGAGGCACATGTTCACATGTTCGATCCCTGAGTCAGGAAGATCCCCTAGAGAAGGGCATGGCAACCCACTCCAGTACTTTTGCCTGGAGTATCCCATGGACAGGGGAGCCTGGCAGGCCATGATCCGGTCCAAAGAGTCACACAGAGTCAGATACCACTGAAGAGACTTAGCACACAACACTTTTTACACCCGTGAAATTATGTGACTCTGTCGTTATACTAAACCTGTTGGGCTCCTGGAGCTACATTAAATCCCAGGAGACACAGTGCTGAAGAACTTGGTATTGTGGGGCAAAGAATCACAGAAAGAGGCTGTCACAAGGCAGTTTCAGAAGAACCATAGGAAAGGGTTAATAGCACAGGCCAGGGGAGATTCAGGGAGGTGGCAGCATTTGCAAAAATCTAGAAGGAAGAGAAAAATATGCCACATTAGGGACAAGAAATGACAAATACTTCAGCATGGCAAGAGGTGGTTTTTGGTTGTTTTGGTTTTGACTCTTTATGGAAGTATAACATTCCCACAGAAACGTGTGGCAATGCATTTTCATAAACAGAATCCATTCATGTGTCCATGTACGCAGCACCTAAATCAAGATACAGAATCAGTATTATCACCTCAGAAGGCCCCCTCGTAACATTTTCCAGACATTTTTCCTCTCAAAAGGAATCACCAGACTGATCTCTAACCAGTGTTTTGCTATTGCTAAGATTTGAGGTGTGGACTAACCAGAGATGAGGTTGAAGAGGCAATGGCAGAAAAAAAAAAATCTCTTTTATCTTCTAAAGAAGGTGGAACTTTGCTCTGAAGGCATTGGGAGTGGGAGAGCGCTGGGGGCACAGAAAGGTTCTAGCCAAGACTGTGACCAGAAATGTGACACCTCTTAATTTCATATCTCCACTACCATTTTCTGACACAAAATAAATAATTCATTTTGAATGAATGAACTTAGTCTGGTGAATAATTGAGTGGATTAAATGATGTTTTTTATTATTACTTTTGGGGTGGGGGCTGTGTTGGGTCTTCGCTGATGCACAGGCTTTCTTTAGTTGCGGCGAGCAGGGGCTACTCTTCGTTGCAGCGTGCAGGCTTCTCCTTGCAGTGCCTTCTCTTTTGCAGAGCATGGGTTCTAAGGCAAGTGGCCTCATGAGCTGAGACCAGTGGGCTCAGTACTTGCGGTTCCTGGGCTCTTAAGCACAGGCTCAATAGCTGTGGTGCATGCATTTAGTTGCTGCACAACATCTGGGATCTTCCTGGATCAGGGGTAGAACCCATGTCTCTTGCATTGACAGGTGGATTCGTTACCACTGAGCCACCAATGAAGCTCCTGAATATTCTTTATTTACTCTAAGTAACGTATTTATTATTGAAAGACATGTAAATGCATACACATATTCTAACAAGTCACACGTGTACTAAAGGGATACAAAAAAATTTTTTTAATGATTACTTCATTCTTCTTATAAGAACCAATAAGATAAAAGCATGTAATATGTTTGGTTCCTAGCACATAATAATTGCTCAATAAATGGTAGCCATTATTGTTAATCATTTAGTAAGCATTTATTGAGCATTTTTCTTTTCAAATACTGTGTTTTGTATGTAAAATGATGGCTAAGACATAGTCCTTTTTCTCAAATAATGTATTAATAAAGATCCAGGATATAAAGATGAAGAAAAGAAAATTTCCAGACAGGCACGGGTGCTCAGGTTCCCGCAGGTGAGGGACAGACTCCTTTCTCCGGAAAAATGCAGTGGCATTCTCTCCACCAGGAGAGGCCTTGGCAGGATGCTGGAGGGCTCAATCTGCCTGGTCTGGTCTCTGGGGCCAGGGCTGGGTTTCCCTCATGTATGGCAAGAACCCTACGCGTGCTGTGCTTTTTCTCCTTGGCACACAGTTCACAGCTCTTTGGCCAATAGCAGCTGTGGAAATTTACATTCCTTGTGTGCTGTCAATGGGACAATGTTTGGCTAAACCGCACTTTCTCCTGCTTTGCCCCTTGGGTGATGCTCTCACGGTGACCTGGAATTCCTGACCTTGATATGGAGGCCCTAAACAGTTTGCTTTCTCCCACCATGTGGAACCCTTCAAACCCATGAGAGGGCGTTTCAAGGACTGAGTGGTCTGGGATGGGAACCCAGAGTGATATGATGTCTCCATCCTCCTCCGGAAGCTGCGGTTTGATGACAATGGGACACACACCTGTCAGGTGAAGAACTCACCCGATGTTGATGGGCTGATCAGGGAGATCCAGCTCAGCATCGTGCAGACGGAAAAGAAGAAAAGCTCAACCAGGGGGGAAAAGAAGGCTTCTGTTTCTTTAGAATACACAGACTAACATTCTTACATGGAAGCTGAAGATTTCCCAGAACAAGAACCCTAAGATAAGCTAGAGTCAATGGAAGCTTTTCTTTGGCTTTTTCAGTTGTGATCTGTCTTCCAACCAGCGCTGCAGTATATAACCACCTAGATGAGCAATGTTCTTCTGGAGTCAGCATAAAGCTCTTCTTGAGCACATAACACCAGACTCACAAACAGCTCTGCTACTAAGGTTTTATTTAATTTTAGAATGCAAATATTTTTCAAATGCTCACTAGCTTTTGTATACTGCTGCTGCTGCTGCCAAGTTGCTTCAGTCATGTCCAACTCTGTGCGACCCCATAGACAGCAGCCCACCAGGCTCCCCTGTCCCTGGCATTCTCCAGGCAAGAACACTGGAGTGGGTTGCCATTTCCTTCTCCATGTGTATACTAAGAAGCTATATTTTTGCCCTGAAACACTCCTTGTGGATTATGACTTATATACTTATATATTGGCCTCAAATGAGATAAAAACCAAATTGTCATGTTTCCTTCAATTTATTAATTTCTTTAGTGCAGCTTTCTAGCTACTAATGTTGATGTGTTTACTCTTCTCACAGTCTCAATTAAAGGGTGAATTAATTCTCTCAACAGTTTTGATTAATTAACAGAAAATCCTACATTCAAACTGTTAAATAACAGTTTGATTTTTATGGCTCTCCTAAGTATGAGACACATCTTATTTTATTGAATTTCTTTCAATCCTATGGATGAAAGTTCTTTGTTTTTGTTTGTTTTTGATCGGTTGATCCAAGGTTTATGGTAGCACAAGCCGAAACCACAGAGTGACTAGGGAAGGTGACATAAATGCTAATAGATAGACAAATGCCACCTCCAGATGAAATGCTTGTCACCTTTTTTCTGTACTCTGACAAGCAATCAACAGTTCTGATTTTTCATGAGCAGTGAATGACTGTTTAGCTTATATATTCCCCACTTCTAATTCAATTATTTATAGCAACAGAAGAAAATCTATGTTCATTTGTAGACTGGAATCATTATGCATTTAAATGTAAGGATTCTGAAGTAATGTATTACAATTTAAAATTTAGGGCTAGTGAAAATAAATCAACCCTAAGTTATGATAATTTTCTCTAGTGTCATACAAAGCTCTCAGAACTGAAAGAGATTGTTTAAACTTTTTATTTCTTTTTTTATTTTTTGTTTTAATATAGCTTGATACTTTCAGTTTTCACCAATTAGGCTGAAGATGTTATTTCTTTTAACAAACTGGACTTTCAAAATAGTTTATTGTATTTGAAGATGATGAACTTTGATATCTTTTTCCCAATACTAAAAAAAAAAAAAAAATACCCTGCCCTGGTATAATTTACATATGAATTTGAAATGCTTTCCATACCTGTCTCATTTTGCCTTTTATGCTGTCTAAAAAAGAAGTTTCAGTACCCAGTTTTGAAACTAAAAATCAGATTCAAAATCCACATTACCTTTCATTCACATTTTCTATTTTTCTCTACAATTCAACCTTTGAAAACATAATAACTGGATATTTCTTCAAACAGGTGGCTTGGATGAAGTGTAAAGAGAGAGTTAAAAACTCATGGAAGGTGTTTCCAGCAGAATTTGTAGTTTGTGTCTTTGCTAAATACTCAAGGATTAATACAGCCCCATTGTTTAGTGTCTTTTACTTAAAGAGAACTTTTGTATTGTAATTTATTTTTTATGTGCCTTAAACAATATATAAATAACCATCAGTAATAAAGCATTACAATTATTAAAAATAAGAAAATTTCCAGAGATTGGTAACAAGACAAGAGTCCAGGACAAGTCAAAAGGAATACAAAACTGGGAGGGAAGGTAGAAGTCAAGCAAAAAGGTTTATGCCTTCCTCAGTGGATCAGATTGTGATGTGATAAAAGGGAAGATAAACCACAAGGTGATGAGCAAGAATTGTTCTAAAGAAAATTTTAAGGTGACTACACCTTCAATAATATAGCATTTATTTCTAGAGTTATATCTACCTTGTCTGTTTTTGTCCTTGTATTTATATGCATCAGTCTAGGATGAACTAAATGGAATGGACCAAAATCCTACTAGGGAATGTTTGCTCAGGAAGGGAAAGATTTTAATCCCGAGAGGCCAGTGCTAGAATGATGTCTAGAGATCATAAACACAATTTTTACTACATCTAAGTAAGAGCTTAATTTGAGATAGAGAGTAAATCAGAGTGCGGATATAGAAAGAAACCCAGTAGAAAGACGTTTGATACTTTGGTCTCCTGGTTATAACATTATCGGAAACTCGAGCTGTTCACTGCACCCATAGGGGATGATTTACCCTTCTTACTAAACATTGGGTCAGGTCCCCCTGTGTAGATGAGAAGGGGCCACAGGGAAATTGAAATCCCTGCCAGGTGGGCAATGGGCAATTTCCAAAAGGCTTGATGAGGAACAAACCAAAAGGTGACAGATGTCCCTATACCTGTTAAAGGTCTTGAAGGAACACTTCCCTTCTTTAGTGTGCTTTCCTGTCTTATTTGGAGTCTGTACTGGTATATTGAAAGTCTCTGCTTCTAAGTGATTCTGGCTCAATTACAGATCAATTTTGAAAAACAAGGGAGCAAAGAAAGTATTGATAGATTTAATCCATATGTTTCAAAACACTGCATGCATGTCAAAAGAGAACACTTACCAATCAAAATACCTAGAACTGAGGGAGATTAATGAAATCAGCAAATTATTTTTAAATGTCAGCGTTCTAAAAAAGAGCAAGGGGGGCAGTCATTTTTAACTGTTGCTAATTTATGTTGAAGCATTAAATATTACAAAAATGGTGTGCAAAGAGGACCTATATAGTCCAGTGGAGGTTTGGAGTGCTATCACAACTGCAGTGTTAGAGACAAAACTCAAGCAATAGCAACACAAACAAAAACCACAGCAGGATAAGGAGACAAAGAGACAAGAAAGCATTTTTCGATAGGCTGATCAAAGGAAATGAAATGTGAGCAGAAAACTAAAAACTATGAGGAAACAAGTCAGGTGAATGGGGAGAAGATTTTCAGACAGAGGGGAAAACCAGCAAGTGAAAAGGCACTGAGGTAGAGCATACTTTATCTGTTCTACGAATGATAAGGGGCCCAATGAGACTCGATAAAAAGAAGAGTGACAAAAAATGATATCAGAGATATAGCCGGCAGCTAATTCATTAGGCCTTTGAAGCCCATAGATTTGGAAGACTCAGTTAAGAGACTTTTATTCCAAGAGAACTAGGAACCCGTTGGAGTATTATGAACTGAGACATGAAATGAGCTAATTTACATTTTAACACTTAATTCCAGCTACAGTTGGGAGGATAAACTGTAGAAAGGTAATAAATACATAAATAAACAAAGCAAGCAAGCAGGTGGTAATAATAGACAACTTTATAGGTCGATTGTCTGCGTAATCGGTCCTCAGAATCAGAACACTTTTGAATATAAAAGGGGGAAGATGAGTTATCACACTGGATCAACAGCAATGAACTGGGAACGTCACAAACAAACTGGGACATATGCTTGCCCTAATTAAAGGGGTGTTTTTGAGAATAAATTAGTACTGAGTAGGTGTTCAAAGAAAAGCAGCCAAAATCAGTAGCTCATAAACTCTTTCACCAAATACTAGTGAACTGAGTATTAATGGGCTATAAACTAGAAAGAATTCTTTGAGAGAATAAATCAGGGACTAGTAGGTTAAACTCAGGTAAACTGGTTCTTTACTAAAGGAGTTCAGAGTTTTTTAAGACACTAAATACCAGAGCACTATTGATTGTATGCAATGTTTACCCATTTCTCCATCATTTGTCTATAGATTTTATTTTTTCAAGGAATTAGTACCTTGTGACCCCAGTCTCCCATGGAACTCAGTATGGTGGTAATGGTCCAGGAGAAAGGTATAGTTCAGAGAGAGTGGGATGGATGATGGATGGATATGGTTCAGAGATTTGACCCAGGCGTTTTAGTTAGATTGGACTTCCCTGGTGGCTCAGATGGTAAAGTGTCTGTCTGCTATGTAGGAGACCCGGGTTCGATCCCTGGGACAGGAAGATCCCCTGGAGAAGGAAATGGCAACCCAATCCAATATTCTTACCTGGGAAATCCCATGGACGGAGGAGTTTGGTAAGCTATAGTCCATGGGGTTGCAGAGTCAGACACCACTGAGCAACTTCACTTTCTTTTTAGTTAGATTAGTGGGTTGATAACTCAGTGGAATGAGGCGCTCCAAACTGTAATATAAAAGCAATGTCAGGCTGATTAAGTAGTTACCAAAATATCCAGGTTGTTCTTACCCTCTGTAGATGCAAAAAAAGCCTGTTTTCATGGTCCATGAAAATCTATTTGCTGTGTACTTGTGGTTCTATGGACTTAATTTTTTTTTTAATTTTAATTAATTTGTTTATTGTTTTGGGCTGTGCTGGATCTTTGTTTCTGCACATGGGCTTTCTCTAAGCTGTGGTGAGAGGGCTACTCTTCTTTGTGATGTGTGGGCTTCTCATTGCTGTGGCTTCTCCTGTCGAGGAGTCCAGGCTCTAGGGAGGGGCTTTCAGTAGTTGCAGATTCCTGGCTCTGACGTACAGGCTCAGTAGTTCTGGTACACAGACTTAGTTGCTCCACAGCATGGGGATCTCATCAGACCAGGGATCGAACCCACGTCTCCTGCATTGGCAGGCATATTCTTTACTAATAAGCCACCAGGGAGTTCCCTCTATGGCCTTAATTTTATGCCTGGGAATTTTTTTGAAGTAAAGGCTTCTTATGCCCTTTCTCGCTCAGTAAGCACTTGGGGTCAGAGTGAAAGACGGCTGCTGCTAAGTCACTTCAGGCGTGTCCAACACTGTGCGACCCCATAGATGGCAGCCCACCAGGCTCCCCCGTCCCTGGGATTCTCCAGGCAAGAACAATGGAGTGGGTTGCCATTGCCTTCTCCAATGCATGAAGGTGAAAAGAGAAAGTGAAGTCCCTCAATCGTGTCTGACTCTTAGGGACCCCATGGACTGCAGCCTACCAGGCTCCTCTGTCCATGGGATTTTCCAGGCAAGAGTACTGGAGTGGGGTGCCATTGCCTTCTCCAGAGTGAAAGGCAATGAGCCAGAAAAAACAGATTTTGAATTGCCACTGACACACACACGCCAGAGACATGAATGGAAAACCAAATATGTAAAGTATGAAGGCAAGAAGATGAGTTCAGAAATGAAAGAAGTACCTAACCTTGTCAGATACCCAAGCAGACAGTTTTCCTAGGTCCCAGGATGCAGGTTACTGTTTACAACTGCTTTTCATACTCTCTGATGAGAGTTGTGTGGGTGAGTCAGCAATTGGAGTGCTTGGGAGCTGTTACCAGCTTCTAGATATTGGCTCACGAATGATCCATAAATTCTTAAAAGGTGCTCAAAGGGTACCTCTCTAAATCTCTTTTCCTATTTAATCTTTTGTTTGGAGGGGAGGGGTGAGGGAAGTGCTACCCTCTATGTTCCGTAACGACTACTAATAATGGCAGGTAACACATAACTTTTTTCTGTTTTTTTGTTTGTCTTTCTTTTTAGCTGCATGATATGTGAGATCTTAGCTCCCCAACCAGGGATCAAACCCACCTAGCCTGCACTGGAAACATGAAGTCTTAACAACTGGGTTTCCAGGGATTTTCACATAAAGCAATTTCTATGTGCCAGGCACTTTCCTCAGTGCTTTTACATTAAATCCTGACAGTAACCTTATAAGCTAGATCCTACTATCATCCTCATTTTCAGGTGAGGAAAATGATACAAAAAGACTAAGTAATCTGCCTACAGTCACACAACCAAAAAATAGTGGAGCTGAACAAATCTGGTTCCAGAGTCAATGTTATTATTCACTCCACTTTGGGCAAATTCTTCATAGAAATTAATGGAGAAAGTTACCTTTTTAATCTAGTT
>SJXQ01004610.1:281208-310929 GCA_006408695.1 Aepyceros melampus | reverse complement strand
CGTCTTAACTTGAGAGAGACCTGCTGCAACTCGACAAAAACCAGGAGGTTCTCCCTTCCAGATGAGATGAAGCCCTTTCTGCTGCAGCATATCGAGGGAAATCACACCTTTCATCTTGGACCTCAAAAGAGTTGTTCACTCCTTTGATGGGACTCCAGAAGTACCCCGACACATGCCTCTCCACTCGAGAGGAACATTGAGGGTCTCGCACAACTGAAGATCACATTGTCCCCTCCTCATCTCGAGATGAGGCTTCCTTACCCTGCTTCGTTGGGACAGGTTTCCCGGCATTCTGGTCGCATCTCAGGAGGAGGTGCTGTCAACAGGAAAGTTGAGAGGAACTCCAGGGGTCTTGCCACCAGGACAGAAGTCCACCAGAAGTCTCAATCTACTCCAGATGAAACAGATTTCCCTGTACTGCTTTGACTCTCACCCGGAGGATCGACTCACCCCATGGTGGCACGTGTGACAGCTCTTTGGCACCTCGAGAGAAAGCGACAGATTACTGTGTCAACCTCACGGGAATCCTGACAGTGCTGCTACAGCTCAGGAGGAAAGCAGAAGTGTTTGTCTCCACTCGAGACGAGGCCAGAATCTCCTGCGGACACTCCTGAGGGACCCATCGCCCATATCAGCATTTTCAAGGAAACCTCAGGTTCCAACCTCAGTTCAAACGAGGACTTAGGACCCGGCACCGACTGGAGAGGAATCTTGAGAGGCTTCTCACCATTCGAATGGAGCCTGGCCTCTCCTGAGGCCACAAGAGCGGTTCCCTCAGTTCCCAGTCGTAACTTAACAGGGACCTACTGCAACTCGAGAAAAACGAGGAGGATCTCCCTTCCAGGCGAGATGAGGCCCTTTTCTGCTGCTGGATGTTGAGGGAAATTACACCTCCCCTCTTGGACCTCGAAAGGATCCTTCACTCCCTTGCTGCAACACAAGAAGATCCCCGACACACTCGTCTCCACATCGAGAGGAACGCCGAGGTTCCTGCCACAACTCAAGAGGAGCCCTGTTGTCCCATCCTCAGCTCGAGATGAGGTTTCCTTTCCCTGCTTTGTTGGGACAGGATTCCTGGTGTTCCCGTCACATCTCAGGAGGAGATGCTCTTCACAGGAGAGTCGAGAGGAACCCTAAGGGTCCTGCCACCATGGAAAAATACCTCCAGAATTCTGAGTCCACTCCTGATGAACCTGATTTCCCTGCGAAGCCACGAATCTCACCTCGAGGATCAACTCACCCCATGGTGGCACGTGTGACAGCCCAGTGGCACCTCGAGGGAAAGCCACAGATCCTGTGTCAACTCGAGGGGAAGACTGACAGTGCTGCTACAGCTCAGGAGGAAATCGGAAGTGTTTGTCTCCACTCGAGACGAGGCCAGACTCCCCTGTGGACACACCAGAGGGACCCAAGACCCATGTCAGCACTTTTGAGGAAACCTCAGGTTCTGTCCTCAGCTCCAGACGAGGACTTCAGACCCGGCACCGACTGGAGCAGTATCACAAGAGTCCCCTAGCCATTCCCATACAGCCTGGCCTCTCCTGAGGCCACACAAGCGGGTTCCTGAGATGATCATCTTAACTCGAGAGGGATCTTTCGCAACTTGAAAAAAACCAGGAGGTTCTCCCTTACAGGTGAGATGAGGCCCTTTTCCCCTGAGGCATGTCGCGGGAAATCACGCCTTCCCTCTTGGACCCCGAAAGGGTCCTTCACTCCCTTACTGCAACTCAAGAAGTTCCCTGACACACGCGTCTCCACTCGAGATGAACACCAAGGGTCCCGCCAGAACTCCATAGGAGCCCCGTTGTCCCCTCCTCAGCTAGAGATAAAGGTTCCTTTCCCTGCTTCTTTGGGAAAGGATTCCTGGCATTCGCATTGCTTCTCAGGTGGATGTGTTCTCAACAGGAAAGTTGAGAGGAACTCCAGGGGTCGTGCCACCAGCCAAAAAGACAGCTAGAATTCTCAGTCCATTCCAGATGAACCTGATGTCCCTGCACTGCCTCGACTGTCACCCTAAGGATCACCTCATCCCATGGTAGCACGTGAGAAAGCCCTGTGGCACTTCAAGGGAAAGCCACAGGTCCCTGTGTCAACTCGACAGGAAGCCTGGCACTGCTGCAACAGCTCAGGAGGAAAGCGTAAGTGCATGTCTCCTCTCGACAGGAGGCCAGACTACCCTGTGGACACTCCAGAGGGACCCAAGACACATGTCAACACTTTCCAGGAAACCTCAGGTTCCGGACGAGGACTTAGGACCCGGCACTGACTGGAGAGGAATCCTGAGAGGCCCCTCACCATTCGCATGGAGCCTTTCCTCTCCTGAGGCCACACAAGCGGATCCCTGAGGTCCACGTCGTAGCTCGAGAGGGACATGCCCCAACTCGAGAAAAACAAGGAGGATCTCCCTTCCAGGCGAGATGAGGCTCTTTTCTGCTTTGGCATTTCGAGGGAAATCACACCTTCCCTTTGGACCTCGAAAGGGTCCTTCATTCCCTTGCTGCGACTCAAGAAGTTCCCAGCACATGAGTCTCTACTCGAGAGGAACACCGACGGTCCCACCACAACTCAAGAGGAGCCCCGTTGTCCCCTCCTCAGCTCAAGATGAGGGTTCTGTTCCCTGCTTCGTCCGGAAAGGATTCTCGGCGTTCCCGTCCCATCTCAGGAGGAGGTGTTCTCAACAGGAAAGTCGAGAGGAACTCCAGGGGTCATGCCACCATGCCAAAAAAAACCCCAGAAGTCTCAGTCCACTCCAAATGAACCTGATCTCCCTGCACTGCCTCGACTGTCACCCCGAGCATCGACTCACCCCATGGTGGCACGTGTCACAGCCCTGTGGCACCCTAAGTGAAAGATACAGATCCATCTGTCAACTCGACTGGAAGGGTAACAGTGCTGCTACAGCTCAGGAGGAAAGCAGACGTGCATGTCTCCACTCGAGACGAGGCCTGACTCCCATGTGAACACTCCAGAGGGACCCAAGACCCATATTAGCACTTTTGAGGAAACCTCAGGTGCTGTCCTCAGCTCCAGACGAAGACTTAGGACCGGGCACCGAATCGTGAGGAATCCCGAGAAGCCTCTCGCCATTTGCATTGAGACGGGCCTCTCCTGAGGCCACATGAGTGGGTCCGTGAAGTCAGGGTCGTAACTCGAGGGGAACCTGCCGCAACTCGACAACAACCAGGAGGTTCTCCCTTCTAGGCGAGATGAGGCCCTGATCCACTGCAGAATGTAGAGGGGAATCACACCTTCGCTCTTGGACCTTGAAAGGGTCCTTCACTCCCTTGCTGTGACTCAAGAAGTTCTCCAACACACACGTCTATGCTGGAGACTAACCCCGAGGGTCCCACCACAACTCAAGAGGAGCCCCATTGTCCCCTCTTCAGCTCAAGATGAGGGTTCTTTCCCTGCTTCGTCAGAAAAGGATTCACGCATTCCTGTTGCATATCAGGACAAGGTACTCTGAAGAGGAATGTCGAGAGGAACCCCAGAGGTCGTGCCACCATGTCAAAAGTCCCCCAGAAGTCTCAGTCCACTCCAGATGAACCATATTTCCCTGCACTGCCTTGGCTGGAACCCCGAGGATTGACTCACCCCATGGTGGCACGTGTGACAACCCTGTGGCACCTCGATGGAAAGCCAAAGGACCCTGTGTCAACTCGACGGGAAGCCTGGCAATGATGCACCAGATAAGTAGGAAAGTGAAAGTGCATGGCTCCACTCAAGACGAGGCCAGACTCCCCTGCGGACACTCCAGAGGGATCAAAGTCCCATGTCAGCACCTTTAAGTAAACTGCAGGTTCCGGTCTCAGCTAAAGACGAGGACTTAAGACCCGGAACCTACAACAGAGGAATCCCAAGAGTCCTTTCGCAATTCGCATTGAGACTGGCCTCTCCTGAAGCCACACGAGTGGGTCCCTGATCCCCATCATATCTTGAGAGGGACCTTTTGCAACTAGAGGAAAACTAGGAGGCTCTCCTTTCCAGGGGAGATGAGGCCCATGTCCACTGCGGTATGTTGAGGCAAATCACACCTAGCCTCTTGGACCTCGAAAGGTTCCTTCACTCCCTTGCTGCCACTCAAGAAGTTCCCCGACACAGGCTTTTCCACTCAAGAGGAACACCAAGGGTCCCGCCACAACTCAAGAAGAGTCCTGTTGTCCCCTCCTCAGCTCGAAATGAGGGTTCCTATCCTTGTTTAGTTGGGAAAGGATTCCTGGCGTTCCCGTCGAATCTCAGGACGAGGTGCTCTCAACAGGAAAGTCGAGAGAAACCACAGGGGTCATGCCACCATGACAAAAGAACACCAGAACTCTCAGTCCACTTCAGGTGAAACTGATTTCACTACGCTACCTCGACTGTCACCCTGAGGATCGACTCACCCCATTGTGGCACGTGTGACAGCCCTCTGGCACCTTGAGGGAAAGCCACAGATGCCTGTGTCAACTCGACGGGAAGCCTGACAGTGCTGCTGCAGGTCAGGAGGAAAGCGGACGTGCATGTCTCCACTCGAGACGAGGTATGACTCCACTGTGGACACTCCAGAGGGACCCAACACCCACGTCAGAACTTTCGAGGAAACCTCATGATCCAGCCTCAATGTTCCTCTTGAGTGGAGATGCGTGTGTCGGGGTACTTCTTGAGTCGCAGCAAGGGAGTGAAGGACCCTTTCGAGGTCCAAGAGGCAAGGTGTGATTTCCCTAGACGTGCCGCAGCAGAAAAGGGCCTCATCTCACATGGAAGGGAGAACCTCCTGGTTTTTCTGTAGTTGCAGCAAGTCCCTCTCGAGTTACAACGGGGACCTATGGGACTCGCTCATGTGGCCTCAGAAGAGGCCAAACTCCAGATGAATGGTGAGGGGCCTTTCGGGACTCCTCTCTGCCAGGATCCAGCCCCGGTGGATCCAGGGATATTCAAAGCATGTACAGAGCAGGCGGATAGAAAAGCACAGGACAGTATAGGACAGGATAGCTCAAGACAGGACAGCATAGTGGGAAATTAGAGGAGTAAAGGAAGCTGAATAACTTGGTATCCGGGAAGGCCAATAAAATTTCAAGAGAAGAGATTTGCACCATCTGCATAGGCCACCAGTGTCCACTTGAATCTCTAAAGGGGCCCCACCGTGGATCCCTTTCTCGCAGCTCTTAGAGCCAGGGCAAGTAAGCAGACATGGTGAGCCCTCCTGCTCCAGTTAGGAATTCAGCCTGGAAGTATAGTACAAGAGGACATAGATTTCTCTAAAGAATGAGTTTAAGAGAGTGAGCCATCTGAGAAACTGGTCTGAGAAAACCGGTCCAAGAAACTGTTCCAAGAAAGCTGGTCTGGAAACTGTCACAGGACAGTATAGGACAGGATAGCTCAAGACAGGACAGCATAGTGGGAAATTAGAGGAGTAAAGGAAGCTGAATAACTTGGTATCCGGGAAGGCCAATAAAATTTCAAGAGAAGAGATTTGCACCATCTGCATAGGCCACCAGTGTCCACTTGAATCTCTAAAGGGGCCCCACCGTGGATCCCTTTCTCGCAGCTCTTAGAGCCAGGGCAAGTAAGCAGACATGGTGAGCCCTCCTGCTCCAGTTAGGAATTCAGCCTGGAAGTATAGTACAAGAGGACATAGATTTCTCTAAAGAATGAGTTTAAGAGAGTGAGCCATCTGAGAAACTGGTCTGAGAAAACCGGTCCAAGAAACTGTTCCAAGAAAGCTGGTCTGGAAACTGGTCAGAGAAAACTGGTCCAAAGTTTATTTTTCACAAGCCCTTCTAATACAAATGAAGATCAATGAGTATTCAAATTTTGACAATGTCAGAAGCCCTGACTCTTATCGAGACCAGGCTTATTCTCTGCGTACCTATTCTTTACCCAAGTCTTAGGTAATTTACATCATCTTCTGGCCAAAAGGCTAATTCAACAATTTACAGCTCTTTACTGATAAGTGTTATTTTTTCCAAGGTCTGGCGCCATTCTTGGGAGACACTAAACAAAGTTGCATTCTTACATAGCAAGGACACAGCAAGCAAGAGAGAGTACAATGATTTATAAAAGAAAGCAATTAACTCAAAAGCCTAGTGTTGCTAACATCAAAAAATTACTACATATCTTTTCCCAAATATTGTTTGTATAGCAGAAACTTCCAGGTGCAAATAAGGAGGTCTGGCAGCGATCATTTCATTCTTACATAGCAAGGACACAGCAAGCAAGAGGGAGTACAATGATTTATAAAAGAAAGCAATTAACTCAAAAGCCTAGTGTTGCTAACATCAAAAAACTGCTACATATCTTTTTCCAAATATTGTTTGTATAGCAGAAACTTCCAGGTGCAAATAAGGAGGTCTGGCAGCGATCATTGAGGCAACAGTGAAATCCATATCACTAATAGGGCTTTGGCTCTTAGAAAAGGTTTGTAACTTTAAAACACTTCAAGGCCTTTTTGCCCCTCACAGTTGGGGGTTGTGAGCAATTCACAAGCTTGTAAAAGGTCAGGGGAACCTGTTTAGGCAGGCTAGAGCATTATCAAAGAGGGGTTGGGCTAAAACACTCCTTTCAAATGCAGGAAGCCAAAGCTTTGAATTAACTCTTTCTGAGAAACTGGCAGAGAATAGTGGGGAAACAGACAAATACAGACAAATTCTATTTTGGGGGGTACATGATCAGGAAAAACCAGAGGGAACCCTGATGACTCAAATTGCCCTGCCATCTGAGTCTACCACGTGACCCTGTCACGGGTGGGATTCCTCATGCTGGCCCTGGACAAAAATCTAAGAAATTTGATGAGAACCATGTAAAAAGTGATAGTATAAACATCACCAGAATAATTAATAACCAAAATGATCAGTGGAAATATATGCCACATGGAATTCAAAGAGTTTTGCATTTAGTGATAAGTGCTGAGCTTAGTGAATAATTACAGGAGCAAGTGTATTACAGTAATCAGATTTTACTCGGTTAAGCCAGAAGTAGGGACAGTGAGTGTAGATTACTCATGCAAGCTGGTTGACTATAAAGAGATGAAGAGTGGAGATAATAGCTAGAGGGAGATACCTGAAGGACTGTGGTGCCTTTGTATTGCTATTGAACTTAAAATGTGTGTGTATGTGTGTGTGTGTGTGTGTGTGTGTATACATACATGGAGAAGACTTGAAAATGTTCATTGACTGTTGAAAAGAGTTTGTTTCTTGGGAGAAGTAGAGAAAGTGAAATTGTGGCCTCCACTCCTTTGTAGAAAGGACATAGAAACAGAATTTTGAGTGAGGTCACAAAAGCTGCAGCACTACTGGAGTGAGCCGTGCCTGAAAATCTCATCTGGTGCATGAGTGATCATTAATTGCCTCCTGTATTGAGCATTAATGAGGAGGCGGTGGTAACCATTAATTAGGAGATGTTTGCAAGATGAAAAAAAAAGGCATTCACTCCTGGGAAATTCAATGGATGGCATTAAAGGACACTGGCTTCTAACACAATTAAAGAGGGGAAATTAATGACATGAAAACTTGAATAAAGAGGTATCATGAAGTGGCATCAAAGCAGGTGAAAGATATCAGAAAATTCCCACCTTGAAATGGCCACTAAATCTGTGTCTAAACAAGCAAAGGCAAATGAAGAGTTGAAGAAATTGTTTTAAAATCTTAAGGTTCCCAACCTCATTATGGAGAAAGATAAATTCATAAGATCAGATCTTCTCAGGAGTGTTTGTGGCTCAGGGTCCATCCCTGGGGATTATGGAACCTGGAAACAATCACACATCTATCTACCTAATTCTACTGCATTTGTCTGGAAGGAATCACATTATAAGGAACATAAAATGAACATCTAAAGGAAAACAAAAGAAAGTCTTTACAAAAAGCCTTCCTGTGGGTATAGCTCCTGGATGTGGGAGCAGTGCCTTCACTCTTTTAGGGGCCTAAGCTTGAAAGGCCTGTTTGTGCTTGTGAACTTCTTACCTAGTGTCTTTTATTGTAGTGTCAGATGGAATCCAACTTGTCCTCCCATCTATAATCTTGTGGAAGAGTTCCCTTTGGGTATTCCCCTCTTTCCTTAACTGTTGTCCTGCCTGATAATTTGCATATTGAGGTAGCAGAACCAAGACCATGAGGTACTCATTTAGCATCAGACAGATGTATCTACAAAACGTTTACTGCTGTAGGTAGCTTTGACAGAAGTCCCTTCAAGACCCAGAGAAAATTCCCATTTTTAATTTATTCATTCTATCAGTAAATATTTATTAAGTAGCAACTATGTTCCAAGCACTGTGCTAAACACTAGGGACATAGTGATTCTGAGAAACCTGCCTACCTAGGAATCATTTACTATTTGGAAATTTTGACTGCAGAAACTTTATACCTTTAGCCCATGGTTCAGCATTTGATGTCACCAGGCTCTATGTTGGACAGAAACTTGACAACTTCGTTGTGCCCTGTGACATGATTTCATGCTGATCCATCCAGCTTGGTGCTTAGTGCCTTGCATTATTTTTGCATTTGGCCGCTTGGATCCCAGACATGGGCCTTGAGACATAGGCCACTTTGCTGCTGCTGCTTCCTAGGCCTGAGGGAGACACAAATACAAATACACACACACACACACACACACACACACACACGCAGGTCAGGAAGCAACAGTTAGAACTGGACATGGAACAACAGACTGGTTCCAAATAGGAAAAGGAGTACATCAAGGTTATTTTTGCATTTGGCCGCTTGGATCCCAGACATGGGCCTTGAGACATAGGCCACTTTGCTGCTGCTGCTTCCTAGGCCTGAGGGAGACACAAATACAAATACACACACACACACACACACACACACACACACGCAGGTCAGGAAGCAACAGTTAGAACTGGACATGGAACAACAGACTGGTTCCAAATAGGAAAAGGAGTGCATCAAGGCTGTATATTGTCACCCTGCTTATTTAACTTCTATGCAGAGTACATCATGAGAAACGCTGGGCTGGAAGAAGCACAAGCTGGAATCAAGATTGCTGGGAGAAATATCAATAACCTCAGATAAGCAGATGACACCACCCTTATGGCAGAAAGTGAAGAGGAACTAAAGAGCCTCTTGATGAAAGTGAAAGAGGAGAGTGAAAAAGTTGGCTTAAAGCTCAACATTCAGAAAACAAAGATCATGGCATCTGGTCCCATCACTTTATGGGAAATAGATGGGGAAACAGTGGAAACAGTGGCAGACTTTATTTTTGGGGGGCTCCAAAATCACTGCAGATAGTGATTGTAGCCATGAAGTTAAAAGACACTTACTCCTTGGAAGGAAATTATGACCAACCTAATAATATATTGAAAAGCAGAGACATTACTTTGCCGACTAAGGTCCGTCTAGTCAAGGCTACGGTTTTTCCAGTGGTCATGTATAGATGTGAGAGTTGGACTGTGAAGAAAGCTGAGCACTGAAGAATTGATGCTTTTGAACTGTGGTGCTGGAGAAGACTCTTGAGAATCCCTTGGACTGCAAGGAGATCCAACCAGTCCATCCTAAAGGAGATCAGTCCTGGGTGTTCATTTGAGGGACTGATGTTGAAGCTGAAACTTCAATACTTTGGCCACCTTACGCAAAAAACTGACTCATTGGAAAAGACCCTGATCCTGGGAAAGATTGAGGGCTGGAAGAGAAGGGAACGACAGAGGGTGAGATGATTGGATGGCCTCACCAACTCAATAGACATGGGTTTGGGTTGACTCCGGGAGTTGGTGATGGACAAGAAGGCCTGGTGTGCTGGGATTCATGGGGTCACAAAGAGTCAGACAAGACTGAGTGACTGAACTGAACTGAATGACATTAAAAATTATGTTTCAATGGAGCCTGCTCATCTAAAGAGAGATGCTATCATAGAGTGTCAATGGAAGACCACTTTTGGAAACTCCAAAGACTTAGAGTCACTGCTTACAGTTTTGCTGTTCTTTTCTCAAAGCTTAGAGGCAGGTTCAAACCTCGTTTATGCTCAGTGTCACTCAATGCAATGATATCACACTGCCAATCATTGAATTTGATCCATCATTGGGGCAGAAGAGAGCCTTCCTGAGATGGATTTGGAAATAGAATGAGGACACACAAATTAGGCAAAGCCAGCACCCCAGAAATGAAAGTGAACCTGCTCTCAGAAACCAGCTGCTGGTGGAAGCACTCAGACCTCCAAGTGGTGCACGTATTATGAGCGTAATGTGGAATATTACTTAGCCATAAAAAGGAAGGAAACAGTGCCATTGGCAGAGACGTGGATGGACCTAGAGACTGTCATACAGAGTGAAATAAGTCAGAAAGAGGAAAGCAAATCTCATATGTTAAACATATATTGGAATCTAGAAAAATGGTACAGATCAACTTATTTGCAAAACAGGAAGAGATGAACAGATGTAGAGAACAAATATATGGATGTCAAAAGGGAAGGGGTGGGTGGAATGAATTGGGGGATTGGAATTGACACATATACACTATTGATACTATGTATAAAATGAATAGCTAATGAGAACCTACTGTATAGCTCAGGGAACTCTAATGCTCTGTGGTCCCTGAAATGGGAAGGAAATCCTTAAAAAAGAGGGGGTATATGTATACGTGTAACTGATTCACATAGCTGTACAGCAGAAAGTAACACAGCATTGTAAAGCAATTATACTCCAATAAAAGTTTAAAAATGGTATTAACAAAGCCCTGTATTTTTCAAGATCTCTGTCTTGTGCCAACATCACAGTCTGGGTGGGTTGGGCATGGAGGGGGGTGGAGAATGACAATTCTACCAAGATTGGAAAGGAAGAAACCAATTTAATGGTAACTGTCTGGTAATTAGTTTACTAAAACCTAAATTGAATCATGTAGACACAGGAGTACGTTGAAAAGATTTTTAGCTTTCGAGAAAGGAAATCCATCGCAATAAAAAGTCAAACAGCCTCTTCAGTGGACGGCAAGAATGCCTCTCAGTTTTCTATGTGTGAACACAGTCCCGTCACATCAAATTATCCAACTAGTTAATAAAAACAAATTCCCTTGAAACTGCACATTATTTAAGCCCTCCAAACGAGCAGCAGTCAGCTTAGTCTATGCTTGGTGGTCCCCAGGGAGGTGATGGATTTACCTGCTGGCTGGCTCCGCTGCAGGCTACCTGGGTGCCGTCTGGGCCACAGGTCCAGTAAGCATCTTTTCCACACCTTGATGGTGTGGAGAAGAGCTTCATTGTGCTTTCCCACGTCTCACCCACAAGCCCGAAGTTAGCCCAGTTCACACACTTCCTTGAGTTTCTCCATCTCCTATGCCACTGGCCTGGAACCAGAGTTTACATCTACAAATCCCCCCTCAAAACACAGAGGGGACAGGGCCATCACTGGAGAAACCGTTTACTTTCCTCCTTCCTTTGTACTGTCCGGGGAAGCGGCCAAAAATGTGCTTTTTGTTTACTGGTAATGGGTCCTGTTGGATTAAATGACTTAAAAATGTGTCTATTGCAATTAAAAGAGGTATCATGTTTATATTAACATTTTAAAGTTTGGTTACTCTGGGAGCATCAGTTTACACGAGTGTAAATGGGCTGTAATGAATACGATGAAGTATCCACATTAAGAGTGTAGCTCTCTAGAAAATATCCTGTGTTTAAATAGCCTCCCCAGGAGCGGCTGGAGGATGCTGGAATCGAGTACTTCGGGGTGTGGGTCTGTATGCTTTTGTTGTTGCTCAGTTGCTAAGTTATGTCTGACTCTTTGCAGCTCATGGACTGCAGCACACTAGGCTTCCCTGTCCTTCCCCTTCTCCTAGAGTCTGCTCAAACTCATATCTGTGGAGCTGGTGATGCCATCCAACCATCTCATCTTCCGCTGCCTCCTTGTCCTCCTGCCCTCAATCTTTCCCAGCATCATGGTCTTTCCCAATGAGTCAGTTTCTTAAGCGGTAGGTAACAAAAGATGCTCTGTGAAATTCTTCCCCCGTGAAATCGTCATGACTGTCTTGGCTTCGGGTTGCTTAAGATCTGATTGTGGAGAAAACAGATGTAAGAAATGGTTGTGGGGAAATAAAACTAAGTTTTTAGATTTAAATATTTTGCCAGAAATTTCCAGCCTGAATGGGAAGGGAGTTTGGGGGGAATGGATACATGTATACGCATGGTCAAGTCCCTTCACTCTTCCCCTGAAACTATCACAACATTGTTAATAGGCTATATCAGTTCAGTTCAGATCAGTCGCTCAGCTGGATCCTATTGAGGTAGAGGTTATATACCTCAATACAAAATAAAAAGTTTAAAAGCAAAATAAAATAAATATTTCACCAGAAATTTTGATTGAAGTTGTAGCATTCAGGAGAGGAGGAGGCTGGGCCTGCCCTCTGTGGGTTTAGGGCCCAGAGTTCACACATCTACTTCTGTCTGCTTGGGGACTGCTTGTTGTTCAGTCTCCAGTTCATGTCCAGCTCTTTGCATCCCCTGTGTTGGCAGGTGGATTCTTCATCCCTAGTGTTACCTGGGAAGCCCTAATTTCAATCATTGTGTCAATTACTCTCTATATACCATTATAAACTTTAAAAAATCTGGTTACAAAAGTAAAATGTTTGTTGAGAAAATCTGCACAGATACAAAAATAATAGGAGGGAAAAAATAAGCACTAGAACTCACAGTGGAGAAGGTTATGTAGGACTTAGGTTGTCTAGTATTCAACACTGACTGCTCATTAGCTGTGTGATGCTAGACAATTGAATCTCTCTTTGCTAGACTTTCATCACTGTTGAAATAAAAAGCAGAATAGCATCCCTCCTGTGACTTATTTTCATGACTAAAAGAAACAATTCCTTCAAAGTTTTATCGCATTCTTTGGCACTTAGGAAGCTTCCCTGGTGGCTCAGAGGTTAAAGCGTCTGCCTGCAATGCGGGAGACCTGGGTTTGATCCCTGGGTCGGGAAGATCCCCTGGAGAAGGAAATGGCAACCCCCTCCAGTACTCTTGCCTGGAGAATCCCATGGACAGAGGAGCTTGGTGGGCTACAGTCCACAGGGTCGCAAAGAGTTGGACACGACTGAGCGACTTCACTTTCACTTGGCACTTAGGAAACTCAGTCTGCTATTTTTATCCTTTCTTCCAATTTTTATGTGTGCATATCTCATATGATATACATGTGTATATATTTACAAAAGAGGAGTCACATTGCAGGGAATGTGCCATGGCCTGCTTTTTAACTCAGTATTATCTTGTCAGCATTTCCCTGAGCTATTTCATATTCTCTGAACACGTGGCTTTTAATGGTGGAATAGCATTCTATTCTATGTATTTAGTATAATTTCCTTAACTCAGTCTCTATTGTTGGTTAATTAGGCAGTGACGATTTTTTGCTATTATAAATAGCATTGCAGTGAACATCCTTGTACATAATTCTTTGTTTCTCGATAATTTCCTTGGGATAAATTCCAAGAAGTGTAATTATTAGGTCAAAGGATCAGAACATTTGTAAGAATCTTGATCTGTGTGCCAATCTGAGTTCCAGGAAGTTTGCCCTAAATTTATATTCTCTGCAGTAAGACAGAGAAGTTTTTATTTCATCACACCTTGACCGTTAATGAACAATGGACAGAATCTGATTTTGGAGGCCCTGGTGGGTCAGCAGTAAAGAATCCACCTGCTAATGCAGGAGATGCTCGTTTGATCCCTGGGTTGGGGAGATCCGCTGGAGGAGAAAATGACAACCCACTCCAGTATTCTTGCCTGGAAAATTCCATGGGCAGAGGAGCCTGGCATGTTACAGACTATGGCATCATGAAACGGCAGACACAACTTGGCGACTAAACACACACACACCATCTTCATGACAAGAGACCTGATAGAACGTTCCATTTCTCAGTTTTGATTCTAGGAGTGACTTTTGGATGATCTCAGGAGAACGGACCTTCAGGACAGGTTTCCTTTGGAAAATTACTCCGGAGTACTAAAATGAACTTGAAAGTCTATAAATATATAAATATGAAAAAATAAAGTTACCTTGCAATTATTTTATAAACAGCATTCTTATTTTTCATTGTTTTCATTATTTTTAAATGTTAATTGAACTAGTACCATTCACTTGGTGATTAATCTGCATCCCTTGGCCTCAGGAGTCCCACCTTTCCTGTCGCTTGTAGGAGGACAGTGCATCCCCAGGAACTAGGGAGCATGGTTTCTGCCACACGGAGACCCCCATTTAATCTCACTCATGCTTGGGTACCAACTCTGGGTCCGTGCCATTGGCTTTGACTAAGAATTGCTCTTGACATTTAAATAGGAATCAAAAACAACACTTTTTTTTTCTTTTTTCTTTCTTCTTCTTCTTTTTAAAAAATTTACAGTGCTTCCCAATAATCCATGGCAGAAAAGATGCTGGTAATAGAGTTAGATAGAGTAGTTGAGTTGAGGAGCACTGTCCCTTGTCATAAGTGCTATACTTGCTACTTACAGATGCCCTGATGTTTTTGAGTCCCTCTGATCACCCGCTCTTTACCTGAGCAGGCTAATATGAAAAGTTACATTCACCATGGTGATGGCGCATTTTATATGAATATGTATTGGGTTGGCCAAAAAATTCATTGGGTTGTTATGGGATGTTATGGAAAAACCAGAAACAAATTTTTGGCCAACCCAATACATTGTGCATTTATTCGGCCAGGGCTTTTTCTTTGTTTGTTTATTTGTTTGAAAGAGTGTATAATGTTTTTCTTCAAAGATAATTGTTGATGTATATTTTTTAAAGCTATTCAGCAAATATTCTAAAGCTGAGGTGAGGGAAAATCTTGACATTCTCAGTGCCTGGCACACAGTAGGTGCAGGTAACTGTTGAATTACTGATATAATTTTCTTATAGCTTTATTTTAAAAAATTTTATTGGAGTATAGTTGAGGTACAATGTTGTGTTTCAGATGTACAGCAAAGTGATTCAGTTATATATATAGATATATATATATATATGCATTCTCTTTCAGATTCTTATCCCGTATAGGTTGTTACAGAGTGTTGAGTAGAGTTCCCTGTGCTATACAGCAGGTTCTCAGTAGTTATCTATTATATATAGCAGTGCATATACACGAATCTCAGTCTCCTAAGAGTGAACGCTCTTCAGAAGAGACAAGACTCACACGGGACCGTGAGACGGAGATTTGCGTTGAATCTTGGCTTGTGTACAGAGCAGGGTGAAAAACAAAATCCTTCCTTTTGCTATGAGTGTGACGGCTATTAATACATTTGTGTGAACCAACAAGGAGTGGTTTCTCTGTGCTGTGGGAAGTGATGGGCGCCTTGTCCCCTCAGACTGGACAGCGGGTGGCATTGGGGTGGCTGGCGTGGGGGCCGCCAGCACTCGTGTTGGACCTGAAAGCCGAGGGCAGGCTGGACTGGAACGTGAATTCTTCAGGAGGGTGAAAAGCCACGAAACAACCCATCACCGAGACTCCAAGGAGAAGGCAAGCGTGGGTAAACAGAACTCAGGGCTGGATTGGTTTAACGCAACGCTGCTGTGAAATCAGATTTCCCTGGTTTCCTTCATATTTTGCTTAACTTGTGTAACATGTTGTTTCAGTCACAAGTCTGAGTTTCTTCAGTCTACAAATTTTTCTGAAGATGAAGTCCCCAGTTAGATATTGTCTTATATCAACAGGGATGAATTTTTTATGTTCATCAGAATATAATTGCTTTGCAATGTTGTGCTAGTTTCTGCCTTACAACAAAGTGAACCAGCTGTAAGTATCCATATATCCCCTCCTTCATGGACCTCCCTTCCAGCCCTCTAGGTCATCTCAGAGCACCCAGCTGAGCTCCCGGGTGTAGACAGCAGCTTCCCACTGACTATACATGGGGCTTCTGAGGTGGTGCGTGCAGTGAAGAATCTGCCGGTCAATGCAAGAGCCATAGAGACATGGGTTCTACCCCTGGGTCAGGGAGACCCGCTGGAGTAGAAAGTGGCAGCCCACTCCAGCGTTCTTGCCTGGAGAATCCCATGGATGGAGGAGCCTGGTGGGCTGCGGTCCATGGGGCTAAGGGTGGAACAGGACTGAGTGGCTGAGCAGTTGGTTATGCCTGGTAGTGTATATGTGCCAGTGCTATTCTCCCTAATCACCCCATTTCCCCTTCCCTCCCTTCAGTGGTGATGGATGTTGACTTGAACCGTTTGGTGACAGTGGTGCTGCACCTGTGAAACAGTCAGTTTCCCAATCACACCGTCATCACTGAGTAACAGGGCAGGCTGGGTTCACACTGCAATTGCTGTACGTCTTTGGTAGCGTTGTATGGCAAATCTGGAAGACGTGACCCTTGGACAAATACTTTGATTTTGGCGAAGACTGTGCTTCGATTCCGTGGCTGCCGGGACCGTCGTCCCTGTCGGCTCACTGTGTGTCCCTGAGGCCAGTGACAGCGGGGCGCTGAGAGGCCCTGTCCTGGGGAGAAATCGCGTGAGTCGGTTCAAGCTGGGACTCGGGACTCTGAATTCTCGCTCAGCCTTGAATTTCTGCTTTTGGCATATGAATCCCTCTTGATTCTTATCTCAGTCTGTAAATAGCACAGAAATTGCACATGGAAAAATGGAACAAATCATACTTTCTTTCAAAGGGCAAATTAAACATTCCATAGAATAAGAGAAGAGTTGTTAGCAGGGGAAAAAAAAATGCACCCTCACTAGCACCAGTGTGAAAAGAGAACGGAGTCAATTGGACTCCGACTCAACCTTCAAGAAAGTTTTCAGCATTTGCACTTTTTTTCTTTAACCACCCTCTTAGCCCTCCTGCCAAATATCAAATCCTGAGTTTTCCGAAGGTTTGAAAATATTCCCATTAATTTTTTTTTTCTCTCCGAGCCCTGTATTTACCAGGGCTTGAAATGGAAATACTGAAACCTAGTAATAAAGGGCACTATGGTATTCCTGGTCTGTCTGAGGCCAAGCACTCCTGGCAGAACTCTCAGGAAGTCCCATTCCTACCAGGCTACAGTGGAGGTTTCAGTTCTGGACTGTTTTGAAAATTCAGGTAAATTTAGAAGAAGCAGTTTACTTAAAGAAATGAAGTGAGGTATTTCTTTGACTGGAAAACAAATACGTTTGTGAAGGAGATTCAGAAGCTGTCTTCTTGAGAAGAAAGAGGAGATAAACCTGCTGTGAGGTTGACCTTGTAATTAGAGCATCTTCTCCGCTGTGGGCAGGAGACACTGACGACGTCAGCTATGATTTAGCCAGAGTTCATGAGCACATGCGGATTGCTGCTCACCTGTGGGATTCGAGAATGCCACCATCTTCTTCTGCCCATCATGCCTTCACGAAAAAGCTGTTATGTGAGCGCCTGAGGAGGGGGGTCTTCTGACCACTGTGCATCCCTGGCACCACGCACAGTCTACAGGCAGTGACTGTTGCTCAATGGATGACTAGACAAATTCGGATGAGGGAAAGATGAGGGGGCTCAGCGCAGCTTTGTAAAACAACCATACTCCAATAAAAATTAATTAAAAAATGAAGAAGAAGAAGGACTCAAAAAGAGAATGCCTGGCTGTAACATGAAAGAAGCTGCCATTCTGGAGGCTGAGTCTTGATGATGCTTCCAAAGCTGGCTAGTGGTCCCTGCCGCATCTCTCCGCTTCTCCTGAGCTGCGTTTCTTCAGTACCCTCACTCTGTGCCTCTGAGCAAAGCCCCTTCATCCATCTGCCCTTTCTCTCTGGGAGGAGCATCCCTGTTCCTCTCTAGGAAGGAGATGCCTTCAGTGAGGGTCTCAATCCCACCCTCCTCCACCTTTCCAGGGTAAGGGCCCTCTGTCCCTCTGGTCCTGCTGGGTCCCAAGTCATTCTCTGGGGCAGGCAGGACACTAGCATGCAGCTGGGGCTGCTCAGGCCTCCACTCCTCTGCAGGGAGACCTCCCCTAGGGCCTCCTTTCTCTTTTGCTTATCTATGATTTCATGAACATTTGCTCTCAGTATGTAAATTTATATATTAAGCAAAAGTTCCTTTTGGAAAATATGGGAACACATATCATACAATAAAGAAAACTCACCATAGTCTTTTCCGAATGCTCTCAGTGCATTTAGTCATTGTACAAAATTAACTTCTGTCAGTGAATGAGGTACAGGGGAATCACAAAAGTAACAATAACTAAATAAATAACAAGGGAGATGTTATTATTATCATACAGGCTGTTTATGCACATTCTGTTGCAGGCTATTACAATGAATCAAATATTATAAAGCAGTGAATCTTATGAATTTTTTGGTTTGCCAGTGCATACAAAAGTTTTACCAATGAGAAAACTCAGGCTCAGAGAGGCTAAATGACTAACAGCCACACAGAGACAATGTCAGAACCAATGCAGAAGCAGCTGTGGTACATACACACGATGGAATATTACTCAGCCATAAAAAGGGACACATTTGACTCAGTTCTAATAAGGTGGATGAAACTAGAGCCTATCCACTAATAAGGTGGATGAAGTAAGTTCAGAAAGAGAAAGACAAATATTGTATATTAATATGTATATATGGAATCTAGAAAGATGGTCTGATGATCCTATCTGCAGGGCAGCAGTGGAGATGCAGACTCTGAGAAGAGACTTGGGGACACAGTTGGGGAAGGAGAGGGTGGGGCGAATTGAGAGAGTAACATGGAAAAGTATATATTACCATACGTAAAATTAGATAGCCTGTGGGAATTTGCTGTGTGAATGCAGGGACCTCAAACCCAGTGCCCTGTGACAACCTAGAGGGGTGGGATGGGGTGGGAGGTGGGAGGGAGGTTCAAGAGGGAGGGGACATATGTATATCTATGACTGATTCATATTGATATATGGCAGAAACCAACACAATATTGTAAAGCAATTATCCTCCAATTAAAAATAAATACATTTGAATTAAAAAGTTTTTAAAAGTTCAAAGCAAAGAAACAAAAAAAGGAAACAAAAAATGATAGACGTTCCAAAAAAGCAGTGATGGGGAGCAGATGTTAGCTTTGATAGAGGTGGCATTATGAGTTGAGTCTTGTGGTGAATAGGCGAAAAAGTAGAGAGGCTTCCAAGGTGGAGAACCATAGTAGCTAGGATGGCCAGACTCAAGCATGGAAGGAGAGTAAGACACCTGGGTCTGATTAGCTACATGGGCAGAAAGGTGGAGTCACTTTTCTTATGAGGTTTGTAACGCCTGCTCCTCCAAAGTCAGCCATTGGCTCCTGCATCTGAGCAGCCAACCACATTACTCTCTGCTCCTTCAGAACCTACTGCCCTTCTTGTTTAATTCCAAATTCAGGGAGACCAGAATACTACCACTGAAGGAATAACAGAGGTGATGAAGGTAAAGGATGAGCAGAGAAATCAGACTGCCCATGGGTGGTATGGGATGGGCTTTCATTACCCATATTTAAGTTAATATCTTTAAACAGTTTTTAAAAAGCTTTGAAAGTACACTTTTAGTGCATTTATATTCCTTTAAAAACTGTTTTACTCTGAAATACTATAAAATTTACAAAAACAAAAGTTGCAGAAAGGATACACATTTCCGTATATCCTTTGCTGAGCTTACCCAGGTTTTACCTTTCACACAGTATAATGATCAGACTCAGGAAACTAATATTGATATGATAATGTTAATTAATCTAGGAGCATTATTCAAATGGCAGCAGCTGTCCCATATATGTTCTTTTTTGGTCCAGTATCTAGTCCAGTTTCTTTGCTGCATTTTGTTTCACATCTGTAGTCTTCCAGACTGGTACAGTTCCTTACTTGCTCATAATCTTAACAGTTTTGAAGAGTCTGGCCGCTTAGTGGATAGGATGTCTCTCAATCTAGGTTTTTCTGATACATCCTCATAGCTCAGGTTATACATTTTTCTCAAGAATACCACAGAAGTGATATGTTGTCCTTCTCAGCATATCATAGGGGAGGTCCCTTGTGTAGAAGTAAAATAATTATTGGTGATCTTAATCTTCACTGCTTGGTTAAGGTATTAAAGATCTGAGAACAATAGTTTACAAATGAAATCATTAAAAATGATTGAAGATATTTTGCTTCCCTAGTAGCTCATTTGGTAAAGAATCTGCCTGCAGTGCAGGAGACCCTGGTTCGATTCCTGGGTTGGGAAGATCCCTTGGAGAAGGGATCGGCTACCCACTCCAGTATTCTTGGTCTTCCCTGATGGCTCAACTGGTAAAGAATCTGTCTGCGATACAATGCAGGAGACCTGGGTTCAATCCCTGGGTTGGGAAGATCCCCTGGAGAAGGGAATGGCAACCCACTCCAGTATTCTGACCTGGAGAATTCCATGGGCTCTCCATGGGGTTGCAAGGAGTTGGACTCGACTGAGCAACTTTCACTTTCACTTTGAGGTATTTAGTCTAGCAGACGTAATGGAAACTTTTAAAAAGGAGAGAATATGGAAAAATGAATACTTTATTGAGTGCAGACATGCACATTATCAGAAAAATGTCCAAGTTAATAAAAGGAATTTAGAGAAACTACATAAGGGTAGATGAAACACCCTTTAAGGTTTATGTATGAGAGTTGTACACGTTGTGGGGTTTTGTCAGGTTTTAAATATGTGAACCACAGTCTGCTTTAGAATTCTGCAAACTTTCAAGGCTTTTGCATTCCTAATGCAGTTTCTAAGTGTTATCAATTAATAAAATGTATGCCATAGCAAACATTTGGTAAATATTTGCTATAATTATTGAATTGTACTTACCTCAAGTTTTTTTTTCCTTCCACTTCTGAAAAAGCATGATATGATTGCCGTAGAAATTGGCAGCCACACAGATGTTGAAGTGTGAATTTTGGATGTTTGCAGGTTGTAAATATGTGGAATTTTGATCTTGAATGGGAGTTTAACATTAGAACCTTACATGGTTGGAAAAATTCTGCAATAGCCACAATTTCACATTTGCATAAACAGCTTTATTATCGTTGGAGTAATATATATAGAAAGAACACAAATTACTCTGACCAGAGTTAAACCTATAAAGCAATCACATTTGAATGAGGATTTTACTTAAAATCATAGACTCATCAACTTTAAAGTGTTTTTATCTTTCACAAGAGACAAATTTAGCCTGTTATGAATAAAATCCCGTAATATTGGCATTTTCTGGCTGGCGTATGTGTATTGCCTCCGTGGAACTTTAAAATCAGACCACACATATGAAAAAATTAAAAAAGAGGCAGAGAACCAAAACATTTGACCAGATTTTTTTTTTATTCCACATAGTAAAATAATTGAGTCTAAAGTGTTTACTTTAATTGAATTTTAAGCCTATAATCCATTTCAATTCTTGATTTCACTTTGAGGTGCACGGTGCACAGAAACTGCTAGAATCTTCTGAGATTTATCCTCCTCATCCCGTCTGTTGGTATTGGCACTATTCCTCTCCCTTTGCTCCGTGGAGGTACAGTTCTGGTGGTGTAATTTTACAAGTATTTTGTTAAAATATTCAGGGAGTTAGGTACCTACATTCCAAACATAACAAATTACAAGGTGTTCTTCTTGATTAATCAGAAAACTTTACGACACAGTTTTTTTAAGCCTAAGGCTGAAAACAATTTGTATATCACCATCAAAGGTATGATAGTCATTTGGAGAAGTCGTACTTTTGTTCAGCGTCATGGACAAATGTTGGGCTAATTATTTGGCTCCTAGGAAGTTTCACTCAGGCATGTCTTAGTTGCCTATAGTTTGAAAATAAAAAGCAATTGAACTGAGAAATACAAACATAGTCTTGCATGATATTGCTATTTTTATTGTAACTCTAAGTCGGTTTTATATAGCAAAACTCCCAACTTCAATTGAGGAAACCTTTATTTTTAATATGTTTTAATGCAACTGGTTATTAATGCCACCTCTTAAAAATATTAATTTGTAAATTTGGAGGGAATGAAACAAAATTGTCTAATCGTTTGAAAGCTGGTAAAACCATTTAAAATGAAAACACTCATCTACAGAATTTCATTTCTCTAGTCTCATTCAAATTGATGTTAACTTGTCAAAGCCATTCTAATTTTTATATATTCTATTCACTCTTAAAACACTGAATGGTGCTTGGTTTCTTAAATTCAGCAGTGGAGTGTTGATTTGGGAGACAGAGCTGCAAAAATGTGAAAGTCTTTGTATTCTTCTCCTTACAAATCAGTGGCTTGTGCAGATATGAACAGGGGAAGGGGATATTTCCAAGGTAGGGTTCTTTGTCTTTCTGATTTATTTTTAACTGGAGGATAATGACTTTACAATGCTGTGCTAGTTTCTGCTGTGTTGTGCTTCTGTGCTCAGCTGTGGCTGACTCTTTGCGACCCCATGGACTGTAGCCCATCAGGCTCCTCTGTCCATGGGATTCTCCAGGCAAGGGATACTGGAGTGGGTTGCCATTTCCTCCTCCAGAAGAAATTCCCAAACCAGGGGAAGAATTTGTCTGCAATGTAGGAGATCTGGATTTGATCCCTGGATTGGAAAGATCCCCTGGAGAAAGGGATGGCAACCCACTCCAGTATTCTTGCCTGGAGAATTCCATGGACAGAGGAGCCCAGTGGGCTATAGTCTATGGGGTCACAAAGAGTCCCAAAGAGATGGACATGAGTGAATTTCTGCTGTACAACAATGCAAATCAGTCTTGTGGTCCATCTGTCTCCACTCTGTTGAACCTCCTACTGTCTCCCCTGTTCTCCCACCCCTCTCGGTCATCACAGAGCACCTGGCCGAGCCTCTGTGCTATACGGCAATTTCCACTAGCTATCCATTTACACATGGTAATGTACGTGTTTCAGTGCTATTCTCTCAGTTCATCCCACTCCCTCCTTCCCCTGCTGTGTCCACAAGTCCGTTCTGCAAGGTAGAGTTCTTCTAAGGAGAAAGGGATGAAAAAAGATGGAGGAAACATACCATCGTTTCCCTAAACATCAGATGGAGATTGGAGCAGAGCTGGTCATCTTTAGTCTTTATTTTGAATTTGAAAACAGGACTTTTGCTTCTTTACAGATTTGGATTTTTACACACAGCCCTGTGACGTCCATAGGGATATTATCCCCATTTTGTAGATGGATCAGGAGAGGAAGAGAGGCCACACAACCTGTCAAAGATTGATCTGCCAGCAATTCAGACCCAGTGGTCTGCCTCCAGAGCCCTGGGTGTGTTACCCTGCTGTCCTGGAGCTGAAATTAGTATGGCTGCATATTGTTTCAAGGCCTTTGCAAAGGATGTGGCAAGCAATCTTGAACAATTATTTTCTTAAAGATGATCTGAAAATTAAAAAAAGTTAAAGGAATGAATTTGAAATCACATGGGTTCCCATTAGCAAGTGATGAAGACAAGAAAGCTTCTGGAGGGTGTAATTCCAGGTTTTTCAGTATGTTTGGACCGATCATAACACAGATGTACATTTGCTGAGTCTTACCAGTCCATCCTAAAGGAGATCAGTCCTGGGTGTTCATTGGAAGAACTGATGCTGAAGCTGAAACTCCAATACTTTGGCCACCTCATGCGAAGAGTTGACTCATTGGAAAAGACCCTGATGCCAGGAGGGATTTGGGGCAGGAGGAGAAGGGGACGACAGAGAATGAGATGGCTGGATGGCATCACCGACTCGATGGACGTGAGTTTGAGTGAACTCTGGGAGATGGTGATGGACAGGGAGGCCTGGCTGCTGCGATTCATGGGGTCGCAAAGAGTCGGACACGACTGAGCGACTGAACTGAACTGAACTGAACTGAAGCTTTCTTTTGGGCTTCCCAGGTGGCTCAGTGATTAAGAATCTGCCTGCCAATTCAGGAGAGGTGAGTTCGATCAGGAAGATCTCCTGGAGAAGGAAATGGCAAACCACTCCAGTATTCTTGTCTAGAGAATCCCATGGACAGAGGAGGCTGGTGAAAGCGAAAGCAAGTCCATGGGGTCACAAAAGAGTCGAACATGGCTGAGCAACCGCACAACAACCACAGCAACAGCAAAGCTTTCTTTGGGAGAAGCGGACCCATCCCTCAGCCAGCCGGTCCCCAGGGTGTCTGAGGGTGGGGCACACCACGGGGACCTGCCCAGGTGAAAAGCAGTTCACCAGTGAATCAGCCTGAGCTCTCCGCAGAAGTCTGCCCGTGTATGTGTGTCTTAGATTTTTCCTTCCAAATTGTTGCTGCTCCTTTTTTCACTTCTCTATCCTGGCTGATATCCTTCTTTCTTTCCTCAAAATAAGATTGTACCTTTTGAGTTGTTTCTTTCCAGTTTTCCATCTAACACATTTCAGGTCTCCTTCCTCTCAGCATGCATTCTTTAAAACCATGGCATTTTTTCTGCTTGCTAGATAATAGTTGTTTATACACATGTCATAGTCGTGGTTTGCAATTACACAGTACAACAAGCAGTGCTGTAATAGTCATCCTTATAGTTACATCTAGGGGCAAAATAATATTTTTAAATAAACTCCTAGAAGTGAAGGGGTCAGAATAAAGGTCCAGCACTTTTTATAGTGTTTAATAACGACTTCTGGTTAGTCCTCAGAAGGTGTCAGTGTATTCTTTTGCACCTGAAGCATGGCACAGAGTATTTTAATTATTTCTTATGGAGGTTAACGTTTTTTCACATATGAGTTAGACAGTTGTACATTATTTTGTTAATTGCTTGTTCATGTCAGTTGCCCTTTTTTCCTAATACATTATTCATTTAAAAAATCGGTTGTGATAATTCTGCCTGCATGCCTGCTGTTAACTTTTAGTTGTCATAAATAGTTTATATGTTCCTAAGTTGTCATTTGCCTCAAAATTGAGGTTTTTATAAAAACAGAAATATGTGACTTACATTGTGCTTTTAAATATAACTTGCCTTTAAATCTGGTAATTTTGATTCTTCAGAAGTAAACTCAAGTAAAACATTATAGAAGATTTAGTTAATCATTAAATGTTCTTTCATGCACTTAAAAAGCTGCATGTGAAACCCTTCTCACTCACAGACCAGATATGCATTATAAGTACTAAACAAGCTCTCATATTTTTAACAGAAAATTCTTTCTCTAATTGCATATGTATCTTCCACATGCAAACATACAACACCCATCCAGTATTTCCACAATAATGTTAGATAACTGTATTAAGGATACCTCATGGTTTGTTATGGCAAAGCTGTTTTTTCGACAATCATTTACATGAAAGAAATGAGAGTTCGTTCTCCTTTTCCTACCACTAACTCATCATGAATTCTTTCTAAAATATCCTCTTGGTTCTAATTTGCTTGGTGGTCCCTTATTCTTGTTATCATACCACGCTTGCAACATCCTCTTGTTGTTTCTGGAAAAGTGTATTGTGAACTACAAGCTTATGCTATTTCTTAGCCCTTGTATGTCATTCTTAACACACACAGGATGATTTGCATTCATTTGTAATCATTGTTCTTTGCAAAATGCTGGTAAGAGTGCTATTATAATAACTGCCATTTTGCCCGTGGGGAAGCTGAGAGCCAGAAAGGTTAAGTGACTTACCCAAAGGCATGCAGGGCAATGCCGGCTGCTCCAGGACTGCGGATGGGAATCCTTAGAGGTTCCCTATTGTTTAGAACGTGCAGCAGTAGGGCCTCTTGGCTGCGTTTCCTTTCTTCCACCTGTCACGTTTTGTTACTCCTTCACTCTGCCGAGGATTCTTTAAGAACACGGGACATGCTTATAATACAAGGTTGGAATAATAATATCCTTTCTTCTATTTTGTCTTCTCTTTTAAAATGTATTATTTCAACAACTTGGAAGTAGGTGGGAAACGGAGAAGTCATTCACGCTTTTTTACATGGACTGCTCGAATGGAATCATTGAAGAATCCAGAAGTGGCTCTAGTCTTTTTCCCGAGCAGATGGGAAATGCACTCGAGTGAGAAAGCTACACATGCACTCTGCTCACATATGCTTAAATAATAGAGGGGAAGAATGAATATTAATGGTGTCACAAATAAGTGCTATGAGTTCAAAGGTTCTTTTAATTGTTTAGAGTGACTAAACAATGTACGGCAGAAGTCTGTAGGAATATGAATTTCAAGTTACCTTTCAGGTTTATTTTGTAATATAGTGTTTTAAAAAGCCACTCCAGGGTACAGAAATACTATTAAACTGTTGCATGAACGTTGTTAGTTGAAAGGATTTCTTGGCTTCACGTCTCAGAACAGACCCTTTTCGATGTCCTTCTAAAATGAACACTAGTGCTTTCAGTGTAAGATTTTGGGAATGGCTAGAGAATTCTGCATTTGGGTATGTTTTGGAGAAATCAATACTGTATTCATCAATAATGTGCGTGTGTGTGTTCAGTTGTGTCTGACTCTTTGCGACTCCATGGAGGTTAGCTCACCAGGCTCCTCTGTCCATGGGATTTCCCAGGCAAGAATACTGGAGTGGCTTCCCACTTCCTTCTGCAGGGGATATACCCAACCCAGGGATCAAACTGTGTCTCTTGCACCTCATACATTATGAGGAAATGTGATGTTTATAGGGATCTTTGAAAAGCACCTGAAGAATGTGAGGAAGATGGTTATTCAGCTTCATGTAGGGCCCAAATGTGGAACACAACCCTTGTTTTTAGCCTGTTTTTTCAGCAACCCTTTCCCAGAGAAGATTCCAGGTATCAGGAAGCAGCCATGTCTTTGAAGGTAATCATATTAAGAGGAGAAACCAATCCTATTTACCTTGAAAGTAAGTTTTTTTTTTCTTCAAATTTCCAGAAATAAGACTCAAACACATATTTATCTATTCACTGGCTATGCATGGAGAGAAGGAGGGCCCATCTCTTCCTAGCGAAGCTCCTCCCACCTAAATTCTCTTTCTCTTTATTTCAAAGTGTTCTTCCTGCACCAGGAAAATTGGAGATAGATAGAAAGAAAAACTCACCTCCTTTTTTTTTTTTTAAAGCAACCATAGGCCTTAGATTTCAGAGAGTAATAAAATAGGAAAACCAAGCAAGCAAGCAAGCAAGGCGTCCTTCAGCTCATCCCTAAGTCAAGAAGTTGTGGCACCAAGTAAGACGGAATATTACTCAGCCAGTAACAGGTAGAGAGCAGTGTCATTTGCAGAGACGTGGATGGACCTAGAGTCTGTCATAGTGAAGTAAGGCAGCAAGAGAAAAACAGATATTGTATATTAAAGGATGTGTGTGTGTGGGATGCAGAAAAATTGTACTGATGAACCTCTTTGCAGGGCAGGGACAGACGCAGACGTAGAAAACAGACTTGCGGACACAGGTGGGGAAGGAGAGGGTGGAATGAGCTGGGAGATCAGCACTGACAGATATACACTGCCATGTAAAATAGATAACTGATAGGAAGCTGTTGTACAGCACAGGAAGCTCAGCTCTGTGCTCTGTGATGACCTAGAGGGTGGGATGGGGGTGGGAGGGGGGAAGGAGGCTCAAAAGGGAGGGGATATATGTATACATATAGCTGATTCACTTCATTGTACAGCACAAACATAAACATTATAAAGCAATTATATTCCAGTAAAACAAAAGCATAACTCCCTTCTTTAGCTACCAATCCCCTCCTGCCTCTTTGCCTCACCACTCCTAGCTTTTCATGGCCACACATCCTCTCTACTTGACAAAGCAGGGAGGTGAAAGATGCAGTTTCCAGTGGGTTTCCCCTGCCTTCATTCTGGGGGGCGGTGGTGGGGATAGGAGGGTAGATGACATCACATCCCTGTCTGTCTCCCCTCTGCTGGTGTCCTGGTGCTAAGGCGGTGCCTGCAGCTGCAGGTGGGGCAGGGGAGGGGTCCGCTGTGCCTCGTCTGCACCCTGGCCCAGGGCAGTGGAAACCTGTGGGTCCCTTTACCAGGGAGACAAGGGAGGTCAGTGTCTGCAGACTCATGTCTTAGCGGCATAGCTTGGGCCTTCCACAATGCCATGTGTGATGTGAGTTATACCCTTTCAGGGGAAAAGACACGGAGCTGGGGGCGGGGGCGCACAGTGCTCAGTACTGGCCTGAGTTGTTCACACCCAAGTCTTAGTGTTAGGGCTTCCCAGGTGGCCCAGTGGTAAAGAATCCACCTGCCAATGAAGGAGATGTGGGTCTCATCCCTGAGTTGGGAAGATCCCCTGGAGAAGGAAATGGCAACCCACTCTAGTATTCTTATCCAGGAAATCCCATGGACAGAGGAACCTGGCGGGCTACAGTTCATGGGGTCACAAAAGAGTCAGACACAACTTAGCAACTAAATAACAACGAAGGTACAAGAAACCTATACTGTCATCCCCATGTCCAGTTCTCAGCTGACCCTTTGTCCCCCAAGGGTCATATTCTCATCTCCAAAAGAAGGGGATGAAAGAAGATGCCTCCTCGAGCCATAGCATGCAGACACAGTTTCAGAGACAAACAGTCATTATGTTTAGCAATCAACTCTTGGGCTCATTTAACTGACATTCATGAGTTTGGGGATCGCCATCACTTGTGTAGGATTTTGGAACTCCTCCCACCCCCACTCCCCGGCCAGCAATAGATTGAAACACCTGAATCATCTTACTAAACCAGCTATCTGGCAACATTTATTGATGTTGTTTTGGCAAACGTTTTAAAAAACCCATTTTTCAATGGGTTGAAAAATCTCACTTAAATCCTCTCCCTATAAGCTTCCCCTTCTTTCCCCACTGTTCCTCCTTCTTTTGCTCTTTCTGTTCCCTAGAGAAACAAAGACCCCTATTGATGCAAAATAAAAACCAGAGTGAGCAACCTGTTGTCATATATTTCTCTGAGATTGAACAGCAACAACAACAAAACAGTATTTTTTCCTTAGAAAACTGTTTTGTTTAAAACAAAAGCACTTCAAAAGGTACTTCACATTATATGTATATCTTCCATGAGGGGGAAAAAAACCCCACATACAACACCCAATCTAGTGATTTTTCCCATTTTGTTCCTGTCTGACAAGATCTGTACTTGAATACCTTTCAAAAAAAGACAGGGGGGAAAAAAAAGAAAGAAAGATAAAGGAAAGGAAAAGAAAAGAGAAGAAATCCTCTTGGAGCAGCAGGATTCTCCTGCTTAGACTGGGCCAAGCTTTCCTGGGGTGCCACTCCAGGCTTTGGGGCCAGGATGGCCCCCTTGTTCCCTGGACTTCAGCTGTTGTTCTCTTCATTCTGCTCGACCTGGGAGCCCAGGGAGTCCACTTCCCCCGGGAATTCGCTCTTGGACCCTGCAATTGTCCCTCCTGTCTAACCTCTGCTGCTCTAAGTCCCAAGAAGGAGATTTGGAAAAGCGCCGCTTCCTCCCAGGCAGGCGCGTCCCGACTCGCCTGGTCATGCCCTCGGCGGTGGTTTTTGGTCCCTGGACCACCGAGACCTCGGCTTTGCGCAGCCAATTTCGAGCACAGGAGGGGGAGGGGGCCCCCGGGACCCCCGCAGCTCCGGCGCGCCCCCTGTTCCCTGAGCCCGGCGGTCAGGCGCGCGGGCATCTCTCCTCGGCGCGCGGGGCCGAGCGCGCAGCGGGGATGGAGCGGGAGGCTGTGTACCCCGCAGGCGCCGCACGTCCGGATGCGCGCTGCCCACCCCCGACCCCAGCTGGCCGCTGTGGTGGTTCTTACTGGGGTTTAGTGCCAGTGCCCACCGAAGATCTGCCTTACAAAGAAGCACGAGGGACCAAGAACCAAAAGGCAACGGGTGAACGTGGGCGCAGGGGCTGGGGCGGCCCAGATAGGAAGAGGGCTGGACCCCGCTCTGCGGGAGAGGGGCCGTGGCCCCGGCGGGGCGCGCAGCGGTCGCTTGGCCGGGAGATGCGCGGCTGCAGAGCTTCTAGGAGGAGGCGATGCTGTGGGCAGCAGGGTACCACTCC